>SNQJ01S0041346.1:109211-121139 GCA_010110895.2 Picea sitchensis | reverse complement strand
CGCATTTCCTCCCCAAAACAACAAAAATGGGTGACTAAACTCTTTGGATATGATTATGAGATCATTTACAAGAAAGGCAAAGACAATGTGGTTGCAGATGCACGTTCCCGAAAATATGAATATGAAGGATCCCTTTTTTCTCTTTCATTCATTGTACTAGATTGGCTCCAAGTCATTCGCCAGGAATGGCTACAAGATCCCAAAAGTTTGCAGTTGATCCACCAATTGCATTCCAATGCTCCAGCTTCCCCAGGGTACTCTTGGATCCATGAGGAACTTCGATACAAAGTCCGTTTGTATTTAAGTAAACAATCAAAGATTAAATCCACGGTACTTTATGAGCTTCATGCTACACCCGCAGCAGGGCACTCCGGGTTCACCAAAACCTATAACAGGGTCAAATGTTCCTTTTTCTGGGATGGTATGAAACTGGACATTTGTAATTTTGTAGCTGAATATGATGTGTGTCAATGTAACAAGGGATAAATAGTCAAATCATCGGGCACACTACAACCTCTCCGATTCCACCTGCTATTTGGAAGGATATCTCTATGGATTTTATTACCGACTTACCCAAATCAGGAAATAAATCCGTCATCATGGTGGTTGTTGATCGCCTTTCCAAGTATGCTCATTTTTGCACCCTTCAACACCCGTTTACAGCATCCATGATGGCTCAAATCTTCATGGATCAGGTCTTCAAGCTTCATGGCATGTCGCACTCTATTGTTTTTTATTGCGACCCAACTTTCACAAGTAACTTTTGGCAAGAACTGTTCAAGATAAAAGGCACCAAATTGCATCTCATCACAGCTTATCATCCCCAGACTGATGGCCAAACGGAATTTGTCAACAAGTGTTTGGAAACATATTTGAGGTGTTTTGCCTTGGAAAATCAAAATCAGTGGGCTCAATGGTTACCCCTAGCTGAATGGTGGTACAACACTTCATACCATACAACTACCTGCATGACTCCTTTTGAAGTGGTATATGGACAGAATCCACCTTCAGTTCTCTCATACTTATGGGGTGCCTCGAAGTTCCAGGCAGTTGACCTAACACTTACAGCTTGAGAGGCTATTCTTTGTACCCTCAAAGAGAATTTTTTCATGGCACAAAATCGCATGAAGCAACAAGCAGATCAAGGTCACTCTGAATGTCAATTTGCATAAAGGGATCAGGTGTTTCTTCGACTGCAACCTTACAAGCAAACTTCCCTCAAGGCCAAGCATTGTCAGAAGCTAGCACCCAAATTTTTTGGTCCTTATACAATGCTCAAGCGTGTGGGACAAGTCGCCTATCAGTTAGCTTTGTCCAGCCATTCGAAGCTACATCTTGTTTTTCATGTTTCATGCTTAAAGAAGGTGATTGGAGCTAAGTGCCAAATTCAAACCAACCTTCCAGGGTTAGCTGAAGAAGGATCCATTTGGCTACAGACAGAAGAAGTTTTGGACCAGCGTGAGTGTCGCCTATGTCAGAGAACCATCAAGGAAGTGCTAGTCCAGTGGAAAGATACAACTCCAGTAGACGCCACTTGGGAACCAGCTACCATTCTGCAACAATTTCCTCATCTCAAGCCTTGAGGACAAGGTTTTTTTTAAGGGGGTGGACATGTTAAGGTCCTAACCCGCACATAGGTAGAACAATATATTTGGATGTAATAAAGGTCAATATTAATAAGGCCTTTCAATAAAATAGAATAAGGCGGATGTAAGAAGACCTAATAGAATCTCCCGCTTCTAGAAGGATCTTCCTCTAGATGCTTCTTTTTAGTATAAATAGGAGTTGAGGGTATGAGAACCCTAGTTTGGATATTATTGTAATAGAGCTATGCTCAAATGGAGGTTTCCCCCTCGAAGAGGCCCATGAACATTGCTTTCAGATTCAAAGTGATATTTCTATTGTTATTCTTATATCATTTCAGTGTTATTTTGGTGAATGTTCTGGTTATATTGTTGTTATTCTGCCATTACTAGCATTTTATTTATGTTATGCATACATTTTATATTTGGTATATTACACAGGGAAGGTCTCACATTTTGGCATCTCCCAAGAAGTAAACACGATGAGGATCAGCAACCAGCTAAAATGAAACTCGTAGCTCTGATCCTAAGCTTCATGACAATCCAGTTCTAATTGATTGACTAGGTAATTGGCCCAGTTCATTTGTAGTCCTTCCACGGATTTTCCTGCGAAGTCAATGACAAACCTTGTGACCTGCATGGGTATTTTCTTTCTTACTAGCTTACCAACAATCAACTGGAAATCAAAGTGAACTGCGTCATTCTGAATGGAGGATACCTTGTAGCCTCGCGTCCCTTTCTCTACATCGTCATATTTTTATTTGATCTTCTATGTCAGGGTGCGGTCTGCACCCTTCCCTAGATAAAATTCTTCTGGGTTTGGTCCATGCATGCTCAATCCAATGATTCTATGGATCAACGTTGGATAGACGGTGATGCACCTGTATAACCATAGATACCCTCCATGGAAGCATGACAGAAGGATCTTAACGCATGCGTTAACCTCCTGGTGCCTTCCAAAATGTGGTATCTTCAGCAAGTTCAAGACAGTGGACCTCGCGATCTCCATAGTCCATGGTTGGTGGATGATCTTCGATTTCTTCCTCTTCGTCTTGGTCAAGTATTTGTGAGGTGAAAGCATGCCATATCTCTTGCAGTCTCCTAGATTATAGTCACTGATATTTAAGGTTGGAATTCTCTCCAACTACGATTTGACATATTGTATTCCCTTCAGAAGGTATGCAGTGATGACTGTGTAGTCTAAGTCCCTCGGGACAGTGTCACAACTCACCACACCGGCCAGGGGTGGGATTTATTTGGGTAGGATGGATGGTATTAACTTCGCAATCGCCAAGTCATCTCGATGCTTGGTTCTCTTTTCGGTCGCAGCTCGAGATGGTCCAGATCCATGAGTAGTCGACGGGGAGGCTATCACTCTCGCGTCGATGAGGCTTGGATGCTTGTGGACTTCACCTTCTCAGCCATAAGGTCTATTAGAATCTCTTCAACGGCTTTTTATACAGCGCTAATTGTGTCTAACATGCACACTCGAGGTCTAATATCTCAGGTCGGTGAACAATACTCATTGTAACAGGACGGATGGCGAGGTTTCAATGATCGTTGCGCGAAATCGACTAGTTCTCTACGGGCTCGGATAATCACAATTGGAAAAAGTTTTCTCGGTGCAATGCTCGACGGGGTAAATAGATATCATCATAACAGTTTCCTTCAACGGGTCGCAAAGCCTTATTCAATGCAATTCCATCCATTATGGTGCAGTCCAACGGTCCAATGGCAAACTTTCAGGCCATAACTATTTTTCTAACCGTTCAGGAGCGTCGATTGAACGGTCATATTGCCTCCAGTGGCCATATTTCTTCGTCATGGCGAAGTCCCAATCTGTGTTGCATTGATATTCCGGTGAAGTTCGAGTTCTGTAAACCTTTCTTCTACGAAGTATTCTCTGGAACTTCTTGCAATTTTTCTAACTTTATGGCCTTCTTTCCTGTGATATGAATCATCGGTTTCCTCTTTCCATTATCGTTCTTATCTCCTCTTGGCATGATAACTTTTCACTATGGAGGGTCTTTCATAGGATTCAAAGGTAATACTTCTTCTCTTTCTGGGGTAGGTGCTCTACTCTCTTGTAGAGACAGGTGCCTCTAGTCTTCCTGTGTCCTTTCAACTTCGACATCTGTATCTTTGGTCTTTAGTAGCTTCGACTGGTTCTCTTTTTCTTCCAGTAAGTGCGCTATTCTCCTAGCCATGAAATCTCTTAGTTCTTTCTTTTTTTGTTCTAGATCCTCCTCTTCTTGTTTCCTTCGTATCTGATCTTTCTCAATCCAGGTTTTTCCTAGAAAGATAGCAAATGGGGCGTTGTTCTCAACAAACTTAACGATCTCAAATTCTTCTTATGTCGAAGTGACATGAGCATTCATAGATATCTAGGTAAGTCTTCCACGTAGGGTTATCATCTTTCCTCTAAACAATCCTATTCCTCCTAATGAAGGAACCATAGCAGGCTTTCCCAAAATTTCCCAAGTTCTTTCTGTCATGATATTCACATGTGTTTCCTCATCCAAGACACAGTCTATGTCGAAGTCTCATATTCTTGTTTCTATGTACTCTTTCTCTTTTAAGACCTCTGATAAGTTGATATTTTTGTGGTCATTCGGGGTTTCTTTCATCTGTAGTAATAAAATCTATGATTATTTCTGGGGTTCTATCATATCCTTAGTTTCTTGGCCTGTCTCATATTTTTCTTGTTTCATATTCATTCTTTCAACCTTAGCAATCATTCTAGGGAAATCGAGAACTTCATGGTCCATAGCTTTACAACAAAGACAAATAGGGTTTCTACCATGGCATTCCTTAGTAACATGTCCCAGACTTCTGTAATTGTAACAAAGAGTTACCCCTCTCTTTCTCTTAAATGATCCTCATCCTTTCTTGTACTGCACATTGGGATCATAGTAACTAACCTGCAAAAAAATATTTCTAGGATCATGCATCCATTTGTTAGTCCAAAAATCCTTTCTATGCATAGGAATAACATATCTTTCACTATTTCTATCAGATCTATTCATATCAAATCTTCTTTCTTCTAATTGTTCCCTAGGTTTCAAGCTAGGACAAAATTTATCAATCATACCTAGATTCATTCTTTCGAAGAAAAAAAATCCACTTATCTTACCTTTATCAGAGCACAAAGCTTCAAGATCTTACCTCTTCTGGTTCCTTTCTTAGCACAGAGCTTCTCAAGTCAAGTAGAATACTGTGCACTACAACGACAGACCTACGCACAGAACTTTCTCTTTTCTTCAATTCCCAGCAATCACAATTTTAGGTCCTGGAAACATAACCATTTGTTGGCACAGGGGCAAACCCAGGGTTCAACGCTTCAACAACACACCAAAAAAACCCTAACTACCGACCCTTTCGACAACACCTGTGAAGCAGATGAATTCTCACCCGAGGTAGAGGCAGGGGTGGTTACAGGACTCAAATGTCTACAACCTAGCTGGGACACAAATCTATGATTATGCCACTTAACAAAGAACTTAGTAGTTAACATTCATGAGTAATTAACCCTTATTCACATCGCAGATCCAAACCCTAATTACAGAGCATCGAAGTATTCAACAAGATCCAATACATCTAAGCACTCATCATATGAAAGAGATCAGATCTAGCATTCATTCATATTACTAATCACTAAGTTATTATACCAAATGCATCTTACATAAAGATATCGGCACTAAGCATAAATAACTTCACTAACATACAACCATAATTCACAAAGAAACCATGACACAGGATATATGTGGTTCACCCCCACCCTGGGGGTACGTCCACCAACTCTTCTCTTCTTTATTATCTTCGGTCAATCTTCTACAAGCACAGAGCCCAAAAATCCTACTCTGCATAGGACAGGAGATCTGTGCACACTCTGCCAGATCCTCCTTCCCCGAGCTAGGTTATAGCACAAATTTTCTTACGATCTACACACCAACTTCTTACAACCACTTGCACTTAGCTTTTCAAGTCTCACATAGAATACACAAAGCCAAATCACACAGATTGGATTTGCACTTAGCCAAAAGTACTACTTCTTACATCGCCTAGATTATCTATTTATACATTACAAAATGGGGCCTAAACATGGTTAAACCCATGGGCTGACATCCCATGCCCGTTACATAAACCCTAATCCCAAAAATTTCCCTAAAAAGGGATCGATATCCCGTGATCTTTGCTTCGACTTACACTCTGCCTTCGACCATCCTTTCGAAGTCCAAAAAGGGGTTAAACATGACCAAGGGTCTCCAAAACTTGGTCAAGGGCCAACACCCTTTATGGAATTGATTTGAATTGAAGGTCGCTCTTTTTCTCTTCTTAGGAGACACTTCCTCATATTTTTCATCAAAATCTAAGCATTTTTTTCTTTTGGCAATCCTCTCTTGAATCTGGTTGGCGGTCTTCCTTCAAATTGGACAGAATCTATAGCTTCTTTCCCTTCTGATATGCATGGATGTTTGAATATTTGCAGCAATGTTTCATCCTCTTGGTGGTGTCTCTGAAATTGAGATTATCTAAAGGCAATGGATGTGCATCAGCGGTACACTGCTCTTTGCTAGTACTGTAATCCAAATCCTCCAGCGTGCAAATGTTAAGTGCCTGAATATATCTAAAGATAAATCTCAAAATAGATCCACAATATCAACAAGAATAATCCAAACCATTCACCAAATATTGAACACAAGAACTAGAGAAAAACCTTGAGGTAGGGAAACACCATACAATGGATCCTATTATGGAAGGGATCCTCTCATGTTCACTTGGCTCTTCGAGGGGGCTTCCTCCTAATGAGCTATCGCTCCAAATATAATACTTCTCTTCATATCCCACATTGCTTGAACACCTTTATATAGTGCTACCATCACCTAAGAACATTCTAGAGGAGGAATCTTCTAGAAGTAGAATCGTCTAAGAAGTCCTCTTACATTTATTATATCTAACTACCCATTTATTATATCTAACTACCATAGTGGGCCTTATTTAATAATATAGTGGACCTAGTCCACCTTACATTTAATGGCCTCCACTATTATCACTATGGGCTCTCTGGGCCCCCCCACTACCTATCTAGCTACCTAACAACAAATAGGTGCCACAACAATTATGTCTGTTATTGATCATTTTTGTTCTCACCTTCACTTTAGGCTTGGCAAAATTTGTTCCAATTTTTTTAGCATTTGATTCAGTAGAAAGACAGTGATCTATGTGGGCATTCAAGGCTATATTAGATGTAGATGAGAAATATATGCAAACAGAACAAACCTTTGGTATCATGGCCTCTGGTAGAGATCCTGAATTCCCAAATTCTTCATTCTTTCCATCTTCTACCTTGCTCTTCTCTATAATATGGTCCTTCTTATTATCTTCTTGAGACTTAATTTCACATGGAACAATCTTGTTTCCCTTTTTCTCACCTGTTTCATTGATTTTAATATCATCTAATTATGATTTATTGTCATTTTTCTTATACATTAGTTCACATACAGCCTAAGTTGTTTCACATTGTGCATTTTTTGATTCTATAAAGCAGATTGTGTCTCTATCAGGAACACAATCTTTGCCTCGATGCCCGCATGGAATCATAAGTTCCATTTCTGTTTCTTGAAGTTTATCATCATTTTTCCTTGTGATTATTGACAATTCCTTCTCTTCCTTTGGATCTTCTTTCAATTCTGTTGGAAGGAACAATGGTGTCTCCTGAAGCTTGAAAGGCCATTGCATATTCTTTCAATTCTGTTGGAAGTAAAAGTGGTGTCGGGCGATGCTTGAAAGGCTATCTTGAAAGGCCATCTTATGAAGCGGCAATGTTTAGGCGGTGGACCTATGATGGCCGCATTTGCCAGAATAGACCTTGACATTCAATGTAGTGTTAATGGAGGTGTTAATGTGCACTGACAAAGAAGGTTGCAGTATTAATGCAGTGTTAATGTGCACTGACAAAGAAGGTTGAAACTTAAGATATAACCAAGACATTACATCCCAAGATGAATGAAAAATAAACATGTAAAAGAAACGAATTGTTAGGAACAAACACAATGGGAAGACCTAAGTTTGCAATAAGACTTCCAATGCATTGTCCAATGAGATCATTAAGATTGATTTTTTTATTATATAAAAAAATAAAAAATAAAATATAAAGTTTACAATGTAGAACATTAGAAATTTGGCAGAAATTTATAGTCTACTACATAACTAATATCAAGTCAACGTTGAAGTGAACGTTGCTTTATTTATTTATGTTTTAGTAGAAATTGAGAAATGTTATATTAAAATCATCGCTAAACAACAATGCATACAAAAAGTATTGATATATGAAGTCCATACAAAATTTGGAGCTCCTTTAAGATAGACAAAAAGATTTGAAAAATTCTATAAACCTAATATCCCAACTATCCTTCGTAATAAATTTATTATAAAAAAACACCTAAGATCCTAATTACTTTGAAAAACATAAAGACTTAGTGAAATACATGGTGATTGTAGGCATCCTCTTATACAACATTAGAGGTAAGGGAACTTTACCACTCTATTTCCATGGTGTCTCTCAACTAGTGAATTGTTTCCCCATCCTTGTGATCCTCCTACACAAAATGAGTCAAATCCCTCTAGTCTAATTCTATGGACAGAGCATGATTAATGATCATGTTCCTTAACATGTTACACTTTGCTTCTAGACATCAAAAAGAGGCATCATTTCCTTGAATGTCCTCTTCATGCTTTCTTAAGTTCCTATAGATTTCCTTAAGGTCTCGATAGTCCATTGTGTCCAAAACTGGAATATAAAGGAGTTGGACTAAATTTTGGTCAAGTTTAACAAGACATAAAGAGTATACATCCAACAAAAAATCTTGTAATCCTTTTTCCTTCAGAGATAAATTTCCCCCAATAAAATACAAAGATATAGAGATCAAGAACTAACCAGCTAAGGGCGAGTTTTGAACTTTCCAAAATGCCACATAATTTCTTAGGTCTGAGTTGGAAGTTAGAAGACATAGAGTTGACCTTCTTATCCAGTGATACTTTCCAAAGAAAAGTCTCTAGAGATACATTGAGGCCCATCTAACTATCCTATGAAGAACAAAAATTAGAAGAACCTACAATCCATATTCCCATAATACAAACTAGAGAAACGCTTACCCAATTGGTTCTAGAATTCCTGCTCGTTCACTAATTTTCATTGCCAAATATGAATATGGACTAGAGCATAATACCACCTCACTCATGGTAATCCATGATAATGGCTTCAAAAGCCTGAACTAGTGTGAATTCTCACATGCAAAAAGGATGGATTGTTGTCCTTTTTAGTCCTCACCCTACCATTAAACAATGGTTAATGGAGATTGACACATGGTTAATAATTGTTGAGAGATGTATCTTAACTCATGAAATTGTGTAACTTCATGCAACAAGATACTTAGGCACGATAAAATATATGAACCCCCCATTTTTTCTTAGAATTCCTTGGCTAAGGTTTGTGGCTTTGTTGGATAGTGAGTTGAGTTGCAATTTTAACTCCCTTAAGACTCAAAAGAAAGAAATTGTATTCAAACAAAGAGCCTCCTTATTGATTTAGGTAATGATTGACACAAAATATTTATTTGTCGAGGTTATTTTTGAGACCATCATGTTTATAATAATTCTTAAATCCCCTATAACAATCGAGTGTACAATGTATTCCTTTGTGATGAGAAAACCTAAGTAAAGCATAGGCCTCCACTTGATTATTTGTAGATATTTCAAAGTCCCAGGTGAAAGCTGCTTATGTTCTTCCTTTAGGATCTAGTAACATCCTCCCACTCCTACCATCCCTATTTATGTTGCTTAATTTTGACATAAGCTTTCTATCTTCAAAGGGAGTGAATTCATTCTATAGGTTGGTTCATGTTTATGCAAGGGGATGTGCAATTTCGACATGTTTTGTCTTGTTTGACTAGGCAATTGTGTGAATAACCATAAAAGCTATATGTTTATTTCCATGCTTCCACACAAAGTGGGCTCACTTGAATTTGAAATTAGTACCAAATCTTATTTTCACGAGGAATTAAGAACTTTAAATGTGGATTAGAGGAAAATTTGATTTTAGTATAATCAAATTTCGATGGCGAATAATGTCATGATGCTAAGCTTCACTTGTAAACATTTATTTTTAATAGAATACTGAAATATTATAATGTAATTCCATTGTTTATGTTAAAATTGCTTCACAAGCTCCATGATCTTGTTCTTAAAAGTAATACCTACTTCATTTATAAGCTACCTACTCTTTGCTCATTCAAATTTGAATCGATGATTTATGCTTCGGTGTTGTGGATGGAGCCTTTCCAAACCCCTCGCACATCAAAATGTAAGCATAAGCAACCTAAATATGTTATGACCAAAAGGGGGAATATATGTGGCTAAATGTATATGATATGACCCCAAGGGGGGGCATATATGAGCCTAAATGTACATGTAATGTGTAAATATATATGTAATAGGGTCGACCTAGTAGTAAAGGGGCATCATGTGCAAGTATGAATAGTTATATATAAGATATCATGTATTCATTATATAGGATGTAAATTGTAAAGTATGAAAGGTATTTGGTTATTTGGAGGGGATTCCCCTATTCTTTAAGGAGTTATTTTGTAGCTTATCTATATTGGATTTGTGATCCACGCTCACATTTGTACATGGTCTGTACTTCTGTTCTATTATGATAATTTAAGAATTTGGATCATTACATTATGTACATGTAATGTGTAAATATATATGTAATAGAGTCGACCTAGTAGTAAAGGGGCCTCATGTGCAAGTGTGAATATATATATAAAAGAGATGATTTATTTATTATATGAGATGTGAATTGTGAAGTATGAAAGGTATTTGGTTATTTGGAGAGGGTTCCCCTATTATTTAAGGAGTTATTGTGTAACTTATCTATATTGGAGTTGCACTCCACACTCACATTATGTACATGTTGTGTACTTTTGTTCTATTCTGATAATTTAAGCATTTGGATCATTACATTTGGTATCAGAGCATTGATCCTAGGGTTTTGCTTCCTCAATACAGTCATTTTGGAATTTTCACTATAACTTTTTCTCAGAGCTACTTAAAAAGGAGAAATTTGGAAATTATTTAAAGGAAATATCAAGGTATATGTGGTAAAATGTTTATCTTTGGGGTCATCATAATTTTTGAGATACACTCTATGGAAGATAGGGTATATGACTAGTCCTATTGACTACTCTCAAACATGTGTTTCAAGTAAAATTTCCATATATTCTTCAGAGAGGCTCCATATTCCATGAGACTAGTTTCATTGGAAAGAGGATGGCCTTTAGTATTTGTGGCATAACATTCAAAATCTGATATCAAATATTGTGCGTGTGGCAAGATGTACAAGTTCGCTCTCCTGGAAAGGCCAAAAATCAGCAAGGTGTGGGGAAGTTACCACAACTTCCACTTGGCACATAAATTTTTGCTCATACATGTGGCATTGAAGAGAGGACATATCAGAGGATTAAAGGTCGCAATTTCAGAATCCAAAGGGCCGAAATTGTAGAGATACATCAGAAGGAAGGTTGGTCAGGAGGACATACTCCAAATCAGGGTTTCAAAGGTTTGTTCACTTAAAACTATCATAAAGTTTGATTGGAATGTGTGATTGAGCTTATTCAAAAGACATTGGAAAAAAAAACATAGAAAATCATATTGGAAAAAGGATTATAATTATTTGAGATCAGTTGAGGTTGTGATTTGACGATTGGGGTTAAACCTCACTTAAGAATTAATGGAAATACCTAAATTTACAAGAGATGTAGATAAAGATGAAATCGATCATGTGGAATGGTTAAGGATGGTAAAAGAACATTGTAAGGCTCCTTTTAGAGGAATCCTTAATTTTTATGGTGAAGCTTATAAGTGGTGAACAATCCTTGATCAATATACCAAACTCTACTCCACATGAGAAGAATTTGAAAAACCCTTCTCAGATAAATGGATTAAGGATAACATAGTTACCAACTTAATGAGAACTGTGACCTCAAAACGAGAACTCTGGCCCAAAAAACCCATATCTGTGCTTAAAAAATGTCAAAATCAACCCCCAAATCAAAAGGTGGTGCTACCGGTAGCACCATTTTTTAAAACGGGGTCAAAATTACAACATTTTTCAAACATGGCCTTCAAAACTTAGACAGTAGCTCAGAAAAAACTTAAAATAAGCACCTAAAAACAAATAAGATGTTTTTGAATTTTTTTTTTCTTTTCAAAACGTTAAATTTTGAGATCATTTGAAATCGTATTTTTATCACTTGGTACCATTAAAACCAAAACCTCATAA
>SNQJ01S0041346.1:91442-105942 GCA_010110895.2 Picea sitchensis | reverse complement strand
TGATTGTGAAAAACTTTCAAGTATTGTTCCTAAAAAAGAATACTCCCTAGTTATTGTGGATATCCCTCGTGGTTATAATATCCCAAACATTGAATATGATATTGAGCCTTATACTTACCAAGTTTTCAGGAAAGTGGTTATGGGATTTACAGAAGTTACAACATCACCATTTTGGAGATTTCTAGTATTTCATTGAGATGCACAACAAGTATTAGTACAATCAAGCTTCAAGGGGAAGAAAAGACAAGTCAGTTTATTTGGTAAGATATTGAAAGTGTATGTTTAGCAATTAAGATTATAAAACAATTTTATTAATTCACAAGTTAATTGAATTTTCACTTATTTATGTTACAGGAACAAGCCAAATATTCAGAGCTCCAAGAAGGAATCATTTAAACATGATTTTGAGAGTATACATCTTTCAACCTGGACAAAATATGATTCTTATAATTCTATTCTCGTCAATGCAAATGATGGAGAGACTCCTAGTAGTATATTGGTATACAATGTTGTGGTTAGAAAGATAACATATGAGGAAAAAGATTTGANNNAACCACAAGCAATAATAAATTATCTTATAGATAAATTTTCAAATGAAGGAGATTGGGTTTTGGATTTATTCTCGGGTTCAGGTAAGAATTATGATCTAATATTTATGAAATCATACTTCAATCTTAGATTATTTTTAATTTGTCTTTTTACAGTATCTAACTTCATTATTTATTTTGTATTTTGTGATTAGGTACAACATTAGTGTGTTTCCTACAGAAAGGAAGAAATTTCATAGCCATTGAAGGTGACCTAATGCAGTGCAATTTTATTCAACAAAGAATTAATGGTATTCCAGCTCTTCCAGATGAAATGCAAGAAGTTGGCTTGAGGAAAGGAGATTTTAGTGAATCAAAGGTAGGAGATTTTAGTGAATCAAAGGTGGTAAAATTGTCAAAGGAACCTCAAGTACCATTAGGAGGGATGATTGGAAAGGATCACTTTGGAGAACTTGCAGATATCAAATAACCAATGGAAGAACAAAATGACACAATGGAAGCACAAAATGACGTCGAAGAAGATGATAATGTGTCTGTTGAGCATGATGAATTTGGGATATATGATATTATTGATTAGTTCAAAGGTGTATTTGAAGACAATGCTCAATTTTGCAAATTTTTGATGAGTTATAACTGTAATGATTTGACTTTCATATTTGAAAATAAGAATAAAGATGTATCTATTTTTGTTTTGTGATGAATCTTTTTATTGTTTCTTTTTTCATTTTTTTTGTATGTGAATCACTATACATTGGAAAATTTTATTAAATGTTATCATTTTTTTACTTCAAATGTATAAAAATATAAAAGAAAATGATAATTTTTTATAAAATTTAGACTTTTTTTGTTCAATTATGTCCATAAAAATGCTTTATTTGGCATGTTGTTTTAAGGAATATGTACCAAAATGTATAGGTTTTTTATGATATATGGCTATAAAATGTGTATTTTTTTTATAAACATTCAAAAGTAGTGTTATTTAACTACAATTTTTTTTCGATTTATTGAAGTAAAGGTAAACAATGTGTTAAAAATGATGTGTTTCACTATATTTAAAAAGTATGGAACAATAAATTAATTAAGGAGACAAAATTCTATGAAAAATTGTAACTTTGAAATAGTAAATGGTAAAAAACATTTTTAAGATTGAAAGAAGCATGAAAAAAAGACTAAATACGGATTTGAATAATATATATATATATATAGAGAGAGAGAGAGAGAGAGAGAGAGAGAGAGAGATGAAAAATGAGAATTTAAAAAAATAATGTGGAAATATTGTGGATCGAAAAAATTAAAATATTGAAAATCACCTAAAAACGGAGAGGGGGTGCTACCGGTAGCACCATTTTTAAAAATGAGGTAAAAAATTGGACCCCCAAAAATACGAGAACTCTGGAGAGTTCTCGTTAAGTTGGTAACTATGTTGGATACAAAAATGGAGTAAATGTATAGAATTCAAGATGAATTAAAAGAAGTAAAGGAAGAGATTAAGAAGAAGGGTTAGGAGCAAAAGATATTAGCAGTTTACTTAAAAATGACAAAAAACTCGGGAATGTTTGTGAAAAGATCTAGAAACATTTGAGACCCATCACACGCTTGGAGATGGAGGTGAGCTAGGGTTTGAAATTCGTGCCCACAACAGAGAGCAGCATGAGCAGTAGGGGGGGGTGGGGGGGGCAAGGGGACACCCTCATACAAACAAGTAGTGGTAGACAAAGGAAAAGGGCCAAGAAGCAGAGTTTTCAAGGCACCAGTGGCAGGAACCTTGGGATCAGAACCCAAGAAGCAATAAGAAAGAAGTCGGGACAAAAATGAGACCATGGAGGAATTCGCTAAGGAGACTCAGAATGAAAAACACGAGACCATGAAGGTTAACGGGATGAAAGAGCGCAACCCCTGCAAACCCAAAACAGCATTGATACCCAAGGTGGTGTTGGAAGACCCACAAACGCAACTCTATAGGGATCAAATGAAGATTTATGCACTCATATGCAAATTCATGGGGTTATGGCCCACAGAAAGAACTATGTGTAACTAGATTAAATACCACTGGAAGCCAAATGGAGAAGTGGAAATCCACCTAGGCTCGAAGGGTTTCTTCATAGCAATCTTTATTAACCTGGAGGACAGGGAAAGAGTCTTTGAGGGAGGTCCATACTTCCACGCCTCAACGGGACTCTACATGCAACCCTGGAAAGAAAATTTTGCCCCAGAGAAATAAACGTTCAAAAAGGTACCAGTATGTTTGAGACTCTATTCCCTACCCCTAGACTATTGGATGCCCTCTGCCTTTGAAGTAATAGGCAACAAATTCGGGAAATATGTGAAGACCTCAGAAGCCACCCTAAAAGGAAGATACACATCGTATGCAAGAATTTGTATAGAGATGGACGTTTCAGGAGCTCTCCCAAAGGCCATAAGTCTGGAATTCAGGGATGAGGAATGGATCCAAAACATAGATTACTAACATATCCCCTTTATATGTCTATGATTCCATGAGCATGGACACTTGATCATAGAGTTCCCTCTAAACAAAAGGCAGGAAGCTGTAAATCCCAAAACACAACAATACGAGGAAGGGTTTATAACCCCAAACACCAGGAACTGAGCAAATAAAAAGAAAAATAAAACCTCGATAGGAAATACCTAGGAGACCCAGAACATGATGGAAGGAAGGGACCAAAAAAACAAAGGGACAGCAGAAGAAAAGGACTCGGAAAAAGTTATAGAATTCAAGGCCCAAGCAACAAAAGAGCCCACCCAACAGCTAAACATTACAACAGCTCATGGGAGTTGCACAACCCCGATGGACGGAGAAACAAAAGAGGACAACACTGCCATGCAAGATGAAAAGGGGGATGCAGATATGACCCCGAGCGAAGTCGATACAGAATACCCCAATCTCAGAGACTTGGTGGAAAGGGAAGGGATAGACCTTCCGCACATATTAGAACAATGGAAAAGACAGGGAGTCGAGAGAGTACCAAGAGAGCAAATCTAGAGGACAAAACGCACTCACGGGAAGATAGGACACCTAGGAGTGAAAGATGGTGAGGGATAATCGCAGCCATCACCCAAACAGAGGAGAAGGAAAAAAGACAAGAAATCAAACAGTGTCGCACTACAGGAGCTGGGAGCGCTACTGATAAACTCGGGTAAGATCAAGAAACTCTTTCCCCACTCTCCCCCACATGTTTAAAAATGAAGGTTATAACTTGGAATATAAGAGACCTAAACAGCCCAAGAAAACAAAGAATCTTTAGGAATAAACTAAAGCAGGAGCAACTGGATCTTTGTTTTATTCAAGAGACAAAATGTACTACAGACATAATGGAGGAAATAAATAAACAACACTGGTGCAAGTACAATATGGTAGCCATCAAAGACCACCAAAGTTCAGGCGGAATACTCACTCTGTGGAACCCACAAATCCTAAATTTAATAGCAGTCGAGGCAACCAGGTACACCCTAACGGTATGCATGCAAATCATAGGAAATACTGAGGAGATTCTATGCACAAACATGTATGGGCCCCACGGGCCAGAGGAAAACAAAGGAATGATTCAAGACCTAGAAGATATAAAAGGCTGAGCCACCAACCTCCACTGGATATTGGCATAGGACTTCAACATTATCACCTCCCTTGCGGAAAAGAAGGGTAGTACGAGAAGATTGGATCAGGATGCAAAGGAGTTTTCAAATTTTATAGACAGAGTGGAGATGGTAGACCTCCAAACCAAGAATGGACAATTCACATGGAACAATAAACGAATGAACCACTTCCAGGTAGCTACAAGACTTGACCGATTCCTTCTATCGGAGTCAATCATCATGCAGGGGCTAACCTTAGACTGCAACATCCTCCCCTGGGGTGGATTTGATCATTGGCCAGTACAACTGGAGGTCAGCTTCCAAACAACACCTAAGAACAGACCCTTCAGATTCGATAAATTTTGGATTGATCACCCGACTTTCAAGGAAAAAATCAAACAATGGTGGAGGGAGGAGAAACCAAAGCAAGGGACTAGGATGTTCAAACTACACAAGAAACTTAAATAGATCAGAAAAAAACTCAAGGATTGGAACAGGGATATCTTTGGGAATATAAACATAGATAAAAACGACATCGAAGAAAAAATGAAAAAACTCCAAGAAACTTGCTTACGGGAAGGTTATACGGAGGACCGGAGAAAGGAAGAGCTCCAAATGACACAAGAATGGGAGGTGTGATGCTAACAGGAGGAAACACTCTAGCGTCAAAAGTCCCACATCTGATGGCTAAAGGAAGGAGAGCGGAACACCAAGTTCTTCCATAGAACAACCATGGCGAGAAGATCCCACAAAAAAATAGTGAAGATCAAGGACCAGGATGGAATCGAGGATGAGTCACATCAGGAGATCGAAAGCGCTCTAGTCAGCCACTTCCATGGGATAGCCCAAGAACCTCATCAAGACAGATCGGAGGCCATCCAGAAAATAAACCATCATATTCCACGCCTGGTTACTGAGGAACAAAACATTTTCCTGAATAAACCTATTACCACAGAAGAAGTTGATCAAGCCCTCCAGGAAATGCCCAGTGGGAAAGCACCAAGTCCAAATGGCTTCACTGTGGATTTCTTCAAATCCTGTTGGGAAATTGTCAAATGGGACATCTATAAGGTAGTAGAGGACTCTAGAAGGTCTGCCTCCATCCTTAAATCACTAAACACAACCATGATCACCCTAATCCCTAAAGAAAATGAAGCCAAAACCTCGGACCGGTACAGACCCATAGCACTCTGTAACGTAATCTACAAAATTATCTCCAAAGTCATAGAAAATAGATTGAAACCCCTCCTACCTTCACTGATCTCGCAATAACAGGTAGGCTTCATGAAGGGTAGACAAATAATGGACAATATCATCCAGGCCCATGAAATCATCCACATCTTAAAACTTCAGAAGAGGGGGGGAATGTTAATACAACTGGACCTAGCAAAAGCCTATGATAAAATTAGTTGGAATTACATGATCAAGACTTTGGAAGCCTTTGGTTTCACCCAGCACTGGATCAGTTTGATTGTCATCCTAGTATCCACAACAAGCTACTCTCTACTAATCAATGGAGCCCTGGCCAAACCTTTCTGGCCCACAAGAGGGATCAGACAAGGAGAACCGTTGTCCCCCTTCTTGTTCATTCTGATGATGGAAGGCCTTAGCAGGAGCATAAAGAGCGCAACAACAACTGGAGAAATAATAGGGATCAAACCCTTTGAAAATTTCCCTACCTCAACCCACCAATAGTTTGAATATGATACACTCCTCCACGGCATACCCATGGTCAAAGAAGCCAAAGCCTACAAACTCATTCTAGAAGATTTTGGCGAAGCCTCGAGTGTTGAGATCAACCACTCCAAGTCGACGATCTTTTTCTTTAATACCAACCCAGCTATCTGAAGGAATTTGACCAACATTCTAGGATTTGAATGGAAAAAACTCCCAACCAAGTATTTGTGGGTTCCTTTGACAGACAAAGTATATAAGTTGTCAACTTGGGAAGGAGTAATAAACAGGTTACAGGAGTGGGTAAAAAACTGGACGTATAGGTCTTTTAATCTAGATGGCAGACTGATCCTAACTAAGACTGTCTTACAAATTATTCCAACCTATATGATGTCAGTCTTCCCCACCCCACAGGGGATCCTACAGAAAATCAGATCCATCCAGAGGGACTGCCTTTGGTGAGGTGTAGAAACAAAGAAAAAATGGGCCCTGGTGGCTTGGGAGAAAGTCTGCAGGCCAAAAAGCAAAGCAGGCTTGGGGCTGCAAGATCCACAAACGACCAACAATGCATATGGGGCGAAACTATGGTGGCGTTGGGTTAAAGAAACTACAACACCTTGGGTAAATGTATGGAAGGAAAAGTACGCACCAGACACCTGTGACCAGGACATAATCTGCTTTGGAGGAACCAAGGAAGGCTCGTCCATCTGGAACCTAGCATGGCGCAACAAAGCATGGATTCAGACACATAGTTTTTGGGAAATCAGGAATGGCAGAACAGCTAGATTCTAGGAGGACGCTTGGAAACAGGAACCAAGGATGGAAAACCGGGACAGAGGAATACTCCAACAAGACCTCATCACACAAGGAAAAATCAACGTCTATCGATACTGGAAGCAAGGAACAGATCGCAACAAATGGAGAACCTGGGAAAAGATTATTCCTCAGAACAATGAGATAATCGCAACAACAATAAAAGAGGTGGAGGAGGAACTAGGCAGACGGAAAATAACAATAATAGAAGGAGAAGACCAGTTGAGGTGGGGAAAAAAGGACGGAGGGGAATTCAACCTAAAAGAAGTTTGGCACTATATGGTGGACCCAGACCAAGACTACCTAGTGCAACACTGGGATAAGCTCTGGAATAGCCCCCAATGGCCAAATATTAAGATCTTCCAGTGGCTAATATTACACAACCACATCCTAACTTGGGATAACCTAAGGAAAATAGGTTTCACTGGTCCATCAAGTTGTCATCTATGTCAAACTCGGGAAGAAACAACCAACCATCTCCTCAATGAATGCACTAACACTGCAAAACTGTGGGACTAGGCAGCAAGTATCTTCCGCCAGCCAGACAGGATCCGTGGTAACATAGCCGCAACAATCAAGCTCTAGAGAGAAAACTACAACGACCAAACAGAGGTGAACCTCTATTGGATCCTCACCCCAGGAATGATCATATGGTCGACATGGAAGGAAAGGAACAGGCGCATTTTCAGAAACCAAAGCTGGCCAGAAGGGAATATCAATGAAACAATAACCTCCATGATACGTGAGACGGTGATGAGCCGCAACTGCCAGGAGGGTAGCGCGCAACCCACAGACCAGGAGTCCAAAGTCCTAGAGGTTTTCCAATTAACTGGTGGGCGCAACCCCAATCCAAGTAGACAACAGTCGCAACTCCAAGGATGTGAACGCAACTAGAAACCGCCACCTCCAGGCTCTCTCAAGTTGAATTTTGATGGGGAGGCGAAAGGAAACCTAGGAAGAATAGGTCTGGGAGGAGTAATCAGGGATAGTAAAGGGAACATCATACGACTATACGTGGGGAGCCTAAGCAATTCCACCAATAACACCGCGGAATTCGGGACCCTGGAAACAAGTCTGGAGATTCTCAGTTGGGAGGGGATGACAAATTCCATAGTGGAAGGAGACTCTACGCTTGTCATCAACACAGTGAGAAAACTCCAAAATGGTACCCGAATAGGCAAGATCCAGAGGCACTAGCAATTGGCCTACATACTGAACAAAATCCAGGAGCACTTGTGGACAGGGTTCAATGTGGAGTTGTGCTGGGTGAGGAGGTCAACAAATGGACTGGAGGATAGAATAAAAAATGAGGGGGTCGAGAAAGAAGGTCCAGAACTGGACATAATCTGGAGCAACATCCTGCAAGGTCAATTCCAAGCAAACTGCACCCAACTTGCAGCAAAAGACTGGGATAATAGGAGTAGTATGGGAGATTACATCAATAATGGAGGCACAGCAACCACCGTAGGACATGTAGGTCCCATACAGAGTATGATGGCCAACCAATCAAATAAGGTTGCAAATGCAAACGCAAATCACACATTAGGAGAAGGTACAGCACCATAGCCCCATCAATAAAAAGAAGTACAGAAGCTACCCTTTGGAAAGAAGAAGAGATAAATCACAGGCAACAAAGGATGATGGACCTAACTTGCAGGTGAAAAAGGACGATGGACAACAGGTCTCACCAGGGCCAAGTAGGAACACACCTCACCTAAGTACCGATATGGAACCAGAAAATGGATGGTGTACAATGAGAAAGGCATAGCATTGGAGCAGGGATAATGGCAGGGTCATCAAATGCACACGCTCTAGAACAGAGTCTTCTGACTAGCAGGACCACCTTGATGAGCAGATCGTGATTGCAAGGACGGGACTGCAACCGGTTTGGATCCATAAAGACTAGGACACCAAAACATATCACAGAAAAAGGCATCGCAATTACAGGGGCCACCTTACTTATCAGAAGGAGGTGCAGTGGAATAGGGAAAGAACCCAACGTAAGAACCACCACCTGCAAGTTGAGATGGTACGCATGAAGAAAACCAGCAGCAAGAGAGGTCCCCAAGGAAAGGAACCTCCACAGAGCGCCCGTTGGATGACAAGAATTGAACAGATGGCCAGGGACGCAAGGAACACTTTCCTCATGAAGGCAGACAACAAGGGGAACACGATCATCAAAATATGGGAGGAAGAAATTAACAACGCCCGCAGGGGCAAAGCCTGGTCAACACTAACCCAGGAAGCAGGGAGGATACGGGACCCCGGAACCACACAATCGAGGATAACCCTCTACCACATGATGGTGGAGGAAGCTTGGAGAACCAAAATGTTGATAGGTAAGATGTGTGCGAATAGGGGGGAGACCAACAGGATGGAAACCAAAGAGCGGAAGAAAGAGCACATAGGAATTCTCAACTACCTCAGCAACTTGGAGATGGGGATAAAAAGGCTGGTGGAGGACCATAAAATACAACAGGAGAAATTGGAGCGGATGGCAGGACAATTTCATCTATATTTACGCTATGTCCACCAGATAAATATCACTCCAGCCGACAATAATGGAACCCCATCTTGCATCAAAAAGCTACGTCTGGTAGAACAGAGGGAGGAGGACGCAGCACAGTAGAAAGGGGACACAGAGCACCCCATCAACCTAGACTAACGCAGGACCCACCCAGACCCTATCTCTCAGAGCAGGAGCTCACCCCACTATGTTCAGACTTTTCTTGATTTCTTTTGTTGAAGTTTTTTTAGACTGGATTATGGTAGCCTGGGTTGGTTTCTCGTTGTGGCGACCCAGGCACTCTTTGTTTATTTTCAGATAATGCACTCCAAGGACCCCAGATATGGTTTCCATTAAGGCATATCCTGGGAATCCTTGCATCAGTTTTGTACTATAACCTTACAAATCAATATAGATTCACACACTCATTTACAAAAACAAAAAAAAAGGAAGGAAGGGTGAGGATCTATCTAAGATACGATCCATTAATGAATCACTCATTAAGGAGGATAAGAACTTAAATCAAGAAAGATAAGTAAAGGTAAGTGGGAAAAAGATGAATCAAGGGAAGATTTTAAAAAGAAAGATGAAGAGATATGTAGATTACGAAGCCATAAAAAAGGACTATTGGATGAGGTTAAGAGATTGAAAGAAGAAAAGAAAAATTGTCAAAATCAAGAAGAAAGAAGGATCTTGGATGAAGAATCTACCAAAAGAATTGAAGAGAAAATTTGCAAGAAGGTTGAGGAATCCCTTGGTAAAATCATAAATGCAATCCAGAATTGAAGAAGGACATTATAATTTGATAAATGGGGTGACATTGCAGCTTCAAAAGGAGAAAGAAGACAAGATTCAAGAAGGTCACCAGAAGATACTTGAAGAAGTTGAACTTAATTTAGAGGATATACATTCCAAATATGATGGTATTATCTCCAAGGCTAGAACAATCAAAGAGAAAGAAAGGAATATAGAGGATTTCATTGTCTCTGAAAATAATTTAGATGAAATGCACATGTAGAGTGAAGAAAAACCATCAAAAGTGGAACCATATCGACACCCTCATTACCAGGAAACATTTCAAGGAAGAAAAGAAGGTTGATATCAACATTATGAAGGAAGAAGATGGAATACTTGTGAATATTCATGGAACAAAGCATCACAAAACCACTCTTCAACAAGCTATTATCAGAGACCAACAACCACTACAAATTGGAGAAGCTACAACAAAAATACATGGAATCGAAGGAAAGAAAATTATGCAACAATTAGACACCAAGGATTAAGACCGAAAAGAATTGATTTTGGATGGATAGATCATCAACAATGGAATGATGAAAACATGAACATAAGAAAATCGTATTACTTAGTTTTGTCACATGTGAAGCCTTTAATTGCAAAGCTTTGAGGACAAAGATTTTTGAAGGAGGGTACTATGTTATGACCCAAGGGGGGCATATATATGGCTAAATGNAATGATGAAAACATGAACATAAGAAAATCGTATTACTTAGTTTTGTCACATGTGAAGCCTTTAATTGCAAAGCTTTGAGGACAAAGATTTTTGAAGGAGGGTACTATGTTATGACCCAAGGGGGGCATATATATGGCTAAATGTATATGATATGATCCCAAGGGGGGGTATATATGGGCCTAAATGTACATGTAATGTGTAAATATATACATAATAGGGTCGGCCTAGTAGTAAAGGGGCCTCATGTGCAAGTGTCAATAACTATATATAAGAGATCATGTATTCATTATATGAGATATGAATTGTGAAGTATGAAAGGTATTTTGTTATTTGGAGGGGGTTCCCTTATTCTTTAAGTAGTTATTGTGTAATTTATCTATATTGGAGTTGTGCTCCACACTCACATTCTGTACATGGGTGTACTTTTGTTCTATTTTGATAATTTAAGCATTTGGATCATTGCAAAATACCTTGTGAATGAAAGTGAACAAACACTTTTTGAAGTATTATCACAATGCAAAAAGTTCACAATAGTGAAACTGACAAGAAATACTTATCTATAGCCATTATGCATCTAGGTATGCAAAACTAGTCAAAATTTCTCCAATTTCAGTAGTGAAAATGGTCGAAGATGAAGCGATGTCAATCCAAATGACCAAATATAACATGATCATTGAAAAGTGGAAGGATATGTTATGAAAGTGGAGAAAATTATCTTGACCATCGATCTTCTCATAAAAACCCAACACTTCAATTGCATTATCTACAAAAAAGGAAGCCATGTGTTTCGCATCCAAATTTGAAGGAAATGTTGACCAAGGAAGGCAAGTACAGATTCGATGGCACACCTTGTAGGATTATGGATGAGCAATGTGTCATGGGTTATTTGAATGAACATGTTGGTGTGCACCAACAATTGTTGAACATTTTTGGATGACAGTGAGTGAGCTACACATAAACATCAGACATAGTGTTCAAAGGAGGGAAATGAATTATGATGTAATTATGGAGTTCATTAGTAACTCACATGTCAAAGATGAAATCAGTTGAAAAAAAGCACGATGTTGCTTGAGATTTCTGGATATGAATTGTGTAAAAAGTTTTGAAACGTTCAACGTTTCGAGTGGACACTCCACCCATCAACAAGGACAATTTAAGTTGTGATGTTTGAAAAGAATGTAGAGGTGAAGCTTTTAAAGGGAAATAATTTCAAATTGGACTTACTATAGAAATTCAAATTGAAACCACCATTAACATTGTAGAGTACAAGATTGCAAACAGATTCGTATCGATGGTGTCGCTCCTATGTTTGGTCGTGATGGCTAGGGTTTAACTCTAGCTGCTCGTAGCTCTCTACGCGTGTCTGGATTGATTTCCATGGGTTTTTTACCCTCTTCATCCATGGTTGTGGCATCTTCCATTTATGCAGGTTCCCTAGGCCATGGGGTCGTCCCCTCTGTTTCCATGTGCAGGTTAGTGTGCAATTTTTTGGGTTTGTCTTTTGGTGCTTCTTTCCGTGATGCAGTCTAGAGGGATTATTCTCCCACTTATTCTTCTCTTATAGTTAAGGAAGTCCCATATCTCGTCATTCCCATGGGTCAATATGTTGATGAGGAGGAAGAGTATTACATATCTGTGAGTTTAGTTTGTCACTTCAGTGGTTTCTGGCCAAAGTTAGCAGAGATCCAGTTATTGAGATATGTTAATTAGATCTCAATCGTGCAAAAGTAAGCTTTCATTCATCCTTGTGCAAAAGGATTCTTCATTGTTGATTTCAACATTGAGGAGGATAGGGATCCGATCTTTAACTCAGGTCTATGGTTTTGGGGGAACTCAGGTTTGTGCATGAAACCCTAGACTCCTTCTTTCAAAAAAAAATTTGGCATTCTCTCCTCAGCCTAAGTTTGTGTGAGACTCCCCAATATTCCCTTGCATTTTTGGGGTTTACCCTCTCTTGAAGCCATCGGTTCAGCTTTAGGAAAGTTCCACTTTGCAAGCCACAAAACTAGGAGGCACAACACATCCACTTTCGCCTACATCTGCGTGGAAATGGATTTTAGTAAAGGGTTTCCAGCTGAAGTTATCCTTATTGGTAAAAATTACTCTTGGTCATAGAAAATATATTATGAGAGAATTTTCTTGCATTGTAGATCTTGTTTTGAAACAAGAAATCTTGCAACTTAATGCTCCAAAGGGTCTATGAAGAATAGAAAGCATTGGAAATCGACTTGGTGGGTCGACTCTAATGATTGTCATCAGGTAATCTCAAAATAATGTGGAAAGCCTCCATAAGATAGTGGGAAGCATTCTCAAACATATCCTCCTATTCAACCAACTCTGTTAGCTTAAGAAATGCAACAAGAAAGAACTCAAAAGTTGACAAAAGAGGAATCTGCTCCTTAGGACTCATATCATGGACTTCAGGACCTGCAAACCCATCAAACATTGACATGTTGGGCATATCAGGCTTAAGGAGTTGAGGTATCGGACCAAGAAAAAGTAGAAGCTTCAGATCAAGACAATCCAAGACCCATAGGCACCACAAATACCCCAACATTTGCAAAAGAAATTTGGACGTAGTTAGAAAGAAAAAGAAATTGCAAGTAACATCACAACCAATGGTAACACGAAGTCATGTGTGCAAGTCAATCAAAATGGCGGACTCTTCCCCAACAGGTTAATTTAGATGCAGTGTTTCTTCACTTTTATCCTTGGAGTCTTTTTATGAGTGTACTCTGTAAGGTTTTTCTTCGTAAAGTTTATATTTGAGTATTTGAAACAATTATTTGTAGCTTGGAGTAGTTGTCTATTTGAGGCCTCAGATTTTTCCGAATTCTCTTATATTTTTTAACTCTTCTACGAGCTTCGACCGCACCCTTTTTGCTAATACAAACCCCCTAGTTTATGTTAAAAAAAAAACATTGCAGAGTACAAGGTGTAAAGCTATTTTGGTGTCTTGCATTTCCAAGTATTATAAAATGCAGATAATGAAATATGAGACTGTTGGAACAAGATACAAACAATGACAATCAACCCTGCACTTTAGAGTTGAATATTTGTTTAATAGATGAGATTGTCCCGATGGCTAAGAAAACCAAGCCATGATAACTGATCAAAACATCTACAATCACCTAACCCATGAAAAATCCTTCCTACGAGCAATCAAGTGAAATGCAACAGGCAATGTAAAACCTGAAGCACAACAGACATTATTGCTGACAAGAGATACTAAGTTTGCAAAATCGAGCACCGACAAAGCAACAATAATAGTTAAAAAAATAAAACAACTATAGTGGTTAGAAAAAGAAAAAGAAACCTAAAAAGAACAAATATTGACCTCCATTGAACCTGTTGTTCACAACCTCATAAACATGATTAATCATTGAAAGAAGGTTAAGAACAAATTTAAACACATAACCCATTAGATATGAAATGTCACCCAATTTCTTCCCATTTTTTAATTTTAATTATTCATGGACCATCGAAAAAACATTAATATGTTAGCAAACTAACCACCCAAATTCCCTTCCGTGTTTCCATTCCCCACTTTGGAGGTATGTTAGGTAATAAATATCTAGCAAAAAAACATATAGTTCTTGGTATTTTTTTCTAAACAAATTCTTTCTTATAAATAATAACTTGTAACAAATTATGAACATATAATTTAACCAGATTGAAAAGATAAAATTTGAGAATGGTGTAAATGTTCCAATTCACCGAGGGTTTTTAACTTGTCAAAAAATGCTAGTTCAACTAAAGCAATGATAAAATGGTACAATAATTAACTTTTTATAATAAAATAAATATATTTTTTTTAAAGAAAGTTATCTAACAAAAGGACCCCAGCTTTGCATAATTTTTATTTGATGATATGGATATTGATTATATAATAATAAT
>SNQJ01S0041346.1:46298-57721 GCA_010110895.2 Picea sitchensis | reverse complement strand
TCCTTAATATATTTGCAACAAATTTTCACATTGTGTTTTATCGATTCAAGATATTTCAAAAAACATGTACTTATTCCATTACCATACCAAGATGCTTTGGGTGTGTTAAAAAAAACAACAATTTGCCTACATAATACTTTGCACACCTACATTTGTTACTTCGGCATTCCCATTCGCCCATTAAGGGAGTATGCTAGTTTTATATTTGATCACTTTCTAGTGGTCTTGGCATCATTGTAGTGTTTGCAATTCCTAGACATTTTTGAGTTTGTTAAGAGTGTTGATAGGCAACTTAATGCTAGTCAATGTTATATTTATATTTACCATGTATATGACAATTTTAGATTTGATTTACCGCTTCATTGGGACAAGAGTATGAAAAATTACATTATTGGTGTTCAATTAGTAAGGAAGTTGGTAATTTTTACTCATAACCACAAAACTAGCAATAATTAATCTATCTTTAATTTGTGTTTTCCACTTAATTAAGATATCAATTTTCTTGCTTATTTTGAAATATGGATAAAACCTTAGATTTGTAATTGTAGAAGTTATAGTGGTGGTTTGCCAAATTGGTTGGCATGCTATGGTGATGTTTGAGCATGTTTGTTTTAATGAAGAGACAAATTTTGCAGATGAAATTGAGAATGTCAATTTTTCTTTGTAGTTACCACTTTAGGAGTAGTTGAATAAATTATGCATCTGGCATTTAAAACTGGTTATATTGTTAGACATGGAGTTACTATATATTTTATTGTTAGTTCCATGCATTGTCAAGTCATGATTGCATTGTGATGTAAAATAGTATGGAAGACGCATTTCTTGTGGGTCCATCATTGATGTTGTTGGTCAAAATTGCTTTGGATATGTGAAAAGGATTCTACCTTTGTTCTTTATTCAGAAGTTCATGTTTGCTATCTTTGAGTGTTAATAAGCTCTGGTATTTGATGAGAATATTTGCAATTATTTTGAAGACTTTTTAAATGTGAGGTATTTTGATTTTGATATTGCAAGCATTTAAATAAGTCTCTACCCATAAAATTGTTTATTCTCATTGAAAGGAATGGAGACAAATGTCGCTTAAAATCTCTAATATTGTGGTAAGTTGATGTTGACACAAGTGAATTTCAAGTTCTCCTATTCGATGAACAATTTTTAGTTGCGATGACTCAGTAGTTGTAATTTGTTATCATTTTACATGCCCCCACTCCCTTGTGCGTTGGTTTTGTGCATGTGATTGTATGCACCAAATCATCCATCTTTGTGATGCACTTTGTCGGGCAATTCTTTATTCATCTAAGTTTTCCTCTTCAACCCCTAAATTAATGAAATCTTGTTGGAAATACAAATTAATAACAATTCAGAAAGTTAGATTTGCTTAATTTTCATACTATTAAAAATGTTCTTTATAGGTTATATATTGCATACTATATGTCCATGCCCATTTTCTCCCTGCTTGAATAGTCTTTTTCTTTCATGTGTGGCCATTTATTTTTTTTCTTTCATGTGGAAAAATTCTAGCCCAAGACATAACCAGGATGGTTATGGGGATTCCATACATGATTCTATTGTCAAAAATTGTAAGATCAATATAGGATATGTACAGGTGTAAAAACATGTCACATTGACATCAAGCTTCACGACATATTGAATAAAAATAAGTTCCTACTATGAATTCAAGACTAATAAAACCAAATGTATAAAGTAAAGAATGGGCCATTATATTTACATGTTAAATCTAAGATTTGTGGTAGCCTTTGCATTATTAATGTTACCTCCTCTCACCTAAGGGTAACTAGAGGAGATCATTCTTCATCATCCACATTGCAGACAGTGATCCCAGAGATGATGATAAATATTCTCCATAGACATAAGCCCCTTGGATGCCTCTCAATCATCATTTCTCATCTCATTCACTTGATCAGTAGGTTCATCTGGTGATGGTGGTCCAGCACACATGAGGTACATTATTCATTTTTTCATACAAAGTGTTACATTTAATGCATTAGGCATTTAGGTGAGGATCATGGGTTGAAGTCAGATAATGGATCATGATGCTTGGAAGTAATGATTTTTTCCTTGTTTCACCTTGGTAGCCATCATATGTGTCATATTCAAGTGTTGTCACTCTTGGGAAATAGGGGTACTACTGGGAGGCCTTCATAGGGGCAACGCACCATTCCCTTCCATACTTAACATTTTCACCTATATTCCTCTTGTTTCCCTATATTTTGGAAGTGGTTGTTACATGTATCCAAAAAATGTTTATACTTCATCCTCTTATGAGAAGAAGGGGTTTGAATGCGGCATGTTATAAAAAAGAATAATGGGATATAAATGATAAATCAAAAGCCAAGTTAGTTTGAGCTCTACCCCCTAACTATGAGGTCATCACCCCAAGTCCTAATGCAATGAATGCATATCCAAAGAAAATGACTTAATTGAATCCCGATGTAATAATTGCATAAACCTAAAAAGGGGCTTGTAAAGAAATAAATGAATGCCAAAAGGCAAGATAGGGATGGAAAGAAACATTGTTGAGGAAAGGGTAACTCAATGCACCAAGCGCTCCCTCTACAATGGGGCTCATGGAGATGAACGTCGCACGTGGCCTTGCATGTTAATGATACCATGACCATGAAGTAAACCCCGTCTCATACCATTCACTCATACTTACACTTTGATGGGTTTCTCATGAACTACTCCTCTAATTGGGTATTGGCACACCTTATAGGGTCTTGTGATGGCCCTCCCATACCTAAACTTGGCAAATTGCATAAAGTCATAATCTAGTGTGAAGTTTGAAGAGGATTGTTGGCATTGTGCACAGGTTGTAAGACCCTAGGTTCGATTTATCTTTAACCAACAAAACCCACCAGACACTAGCCCTTTCAGCATCACCTGCTTGCACAGATGAAGTCTCACCTGAGGTATCTATTGGGACTGTGAGAACCAGGTTTCTGCAATAGTTAGGGAATAGGAGGTGACCATCTTGTTCATTCTTCTTTATAACTTTTGTGTTCGTGATTTTGTCCTTGTTCCTAATTAACTACTTAGTGATTCAAATTCATATTATCAATCTATTCCAAATTACTGTGTACTTCATTGTTGTAACAATTATGAATATTTCACCATGGTTAACCATAAGAAAAAACTATTCTACTATGCATCGAGACAGAATTCATAAGCAAACACATAAAAGACAGACAACACAAGATTTGGTATCATCTTTTTAGCATTCATTCATTGATTCTTCTCATCAACAGACTACTACATTCAAAAAATCTGGAACCCCATAGCACAGATTCTACAATACTGCTCGATAATAATCATATGGAGGAACCCCTAACAGTGAACCAAAACTCAAGGAACACCATTTTCCAAACCTGTTACATGTTTATACAGAAATCTAGGGCTAAAAACCCTAATCTATTCATCCCAAAAATACCCCATTACAATGCATACTTCCCTTAGCTAGTTGGTTGTTCAAGTTGTTTTTCCATCTATATGTTGCTTTATCTTGTTCTTCTATTTCTGGAATGTCAGGTTGTCATTCTTTTGTCATGATTTATTCTCTCGTTTTCTTCTCTTGCTTTATCCTATGTCATCTTTATTCTTATGTTTAATTTATTCTCCTATCTGCATGTTGTCTTCCTTCTACACACTTTCCTCCTTCTGTGCATTGACCTCCTGGATGCACCTTAGCTTCGTGCTCTCTAGCTTTCATTCTTCTTCCGCACACTTTTCCTATACTTAGGATTTTTCCCAAGATTGTGTCCAAAACTACAACACTGTCTCCAAAGCTTCCTGTCCAACAGGCCCCCAACACCCACTTGGGCCTCGTTCTGAGCCACTCAAGCTTGTTTCCTACTCTTCCATGCTGCAATAAAGTCTTAAGAGGCAGTATTTTCTACCTCCACCTCCTTGATGATCGTGGCCTTTATTTATGCTATCTCCTCTGCCCCCTGCGTGGTCAAGTTTGTAAGTTTGTCCTTTGCTTTTATCGTTGCCTACTTGACCTTACCATGCATAGTGGCCATTTCCCTAATTACCTTCACTGCTTCTTCCTGCAGTGGTCTCAGTCTCTGTTCAAGGATCTTTTGTTGATCCCTCATATTTTCTACCTCCATGTATGAGTGCCTTTGAGCTAAAATGGTTGTCATCCGCTCTGCTGGTGGAAGTGTCATTATCTTATTTGTAGCTTGATGTGCTCTTTCTTTTGATTCTCTTAAGCGTGTTTCCACAACCTTCATCTCTGGGTTTTCTACCAACTTGATCCATATATGTGCACTCTCCTCATAGAGTTTGGTGCATTCTCCTTCTACTTTCTTAATATTGGCAATTTTTTTCATCGCCATTCTCTCCCTACCTTCGCGCACTTCTGGTGGCATTCCTAGCATGCTCTGTAATTTTAAGTCCTTAATTTGCTCACATAATCCCTTAATGATGTCCCTGGTCTTCATCATTTTTTCCTCCATAGTATCTCCTACTACTATGGGGACTTATGGGATTTCTTTATATAATTTTTGGACAACTGCTTAGGTTTTTTGTGTTATCCCTTCAGCCTCGTCCTTTTCCTTTAATGCTTTCTTGGCCCTCTCCTCAACCTTGTCTTTATTCTTCATAACTTCTTCTACTCTGTCTTCAACTTCCTTTTTTTGTTGAAGTGTTGTATCATACTTCTCTTGTAATTGGGCTCTTTCATCCCTTATTCTTTCCATCTCTTTGTGTGCTTCCTCTCCTCTATTCCTCATTTCTTGCAACAGTCCTGCTTGCAAGTGTTGTAGTCTTTGAATGGGCATCCTTGATACAATTATATTGAGATAGCCCAATGTATTTACTCTCTCTTGTAACTCATCAATTGGAAACTCAAATGCATCTATCTCAATTTGTAAGGTTATATTCCCTATTGTTAGTTGTATTATCTACTTTGTAAGGTTTGAACTTGTGACATTCCTCCACTGTCTCCTATAGGAGATGATTCCAATTTCATTGCAATTTCCAACGCCTCGGGCTGCAACACAGCCTTATGTTGAATCAATGGCCTGTGAATGTGTGGTAGAAACCCTGCAATGAACCATTCTTGATAGTGTTGATCTGGGATCTAGAAAGTCAGTCTACCCATCACATCCTTAAATCTTTGATCAAAATCCCATACTGACTCTGTTTGTACTTGTTTAATCTCCTTCAGAGTCTTGTGATGTACTACGACTCTGACTTTGTCTTCTTGAACTCTTTCAATAGTGCTTGCCTTATCTTTGCCAAAGTCCTAGCCTGTCCTGCAGGCGTAATAATCTATAGCTTCATATACCATACTAGCACACGACCTCTAAACATTGTCGCTAATTGCACAATCTTCATAGCCTCATCCTGTACATTCTTAGTAGCCCAAATTTTTTTGTAGACAAACAGATGTTGTTCTGGATCCTCTATCCCCACTCCCCAGAAACTCATGAAGTCTAAGAGTATTATCTACCCTACCATGTTGCTTTGTGTAGTCCCTCCTCTTGGTGATGTTGATTGACTCTTATTCTGACTCTGACTCTATGCACTACTTTCACTATTCTGAATGTTACTACTTTGTCCTCCTTGTCTAACTACAAGGACTTTTGATAAGTCTTCAATTTTTATCTCTGATTGTGGTGAGGCACATAGGGTCGTGGATTTGACACAAGACTCGGTCTGAATAGGACTTAACGACTCTTCTATTACTGGAATGGACTGGAACTCCTCTTCTTCTCCCCCTATATATGGTATCTCCACAATTCAGACTATTGCACAAGGTTCTCTCCCCTATGGCTCATTGTGCGACTCTCCTTTCCCAGCCCCAATATTTCACCTCTTGTACCTCCTTCCTCCATGCAATACTCCAATCTTGTATTCTTCCTCCGGTATACCCTCTTCTTGCATCCTCAGTTCTTTCCTTCCTTCTTCATTATTTTATCCATTCTCTTTTGTTCTCAGACTATCTTCTTGTCATCCCTCGGTTCCCCTATGTGCGCAAACCCCTTTAGCAATCTGATTGCATTGTCATTACACACTTGTCACACAACATCATCTTTATCCATGTACCCAGCGGTTTCATGAACCTTCTGCGCAGGCCCTTGAAAAAGTCCCTTTCTGCAACGTTGTATGATTGGGTACAATCTATTGCAAATTATGTAATATATCCTCCTAGTATTCTATCCAACCAAAAATCAATTGCACGAGTAGTTGGGTTACTTATGAAATTCAGTTTTCTTACCAAATTAGGAGTCTAATTCCTCGGCACTGCATTTCTATACCTTCCAGTATTCTCCATTAATCTTTCTATCCACTTAGTCAGAATAATTGGAAACTCACCAAAGAAAATTTCATGCACTTATGTATACACATACCTTTGCATACATTGTTTGTCACTCATCCAAGGATTTATGTTCACTTGTCGAGAAAAATGTCGATCCTTTCTTTCCAATCACTTTGAGATATATTTATTAGTTGGCTTCCAAAACATTCCCTTAATTGCAAATTCCAGGTCCCGACAATGGAACCATTTATTAGCATTGCATGCAGGTTGTAAGACCCTCGGTTCGAGTTATCTTTAACCAACAAAACTCACCAGACACCGGCCCTTTCGGCATCACCTTTTTGTGAAAATGAAGTCTCTCACGAGGTATTTATTAGGACTGCGAGAACCAGGTTTCTGTAGTAGTTAGGAAATGGGAGGTGACCATCTTGTTCATTCTTCTTTATAATTTTGGTGCGCGTGATTATGTCATTGTTCCCAATTAACTACTTGGTGATTCAGATTCATACTATCATTCTATTCTAGATTACTGTATACTTTATTGTTGTAACAATTATGAATATTTCACCATGTTTAACCATAAAACAAATCTATTCTACTATGCATCCAGACAGAATTCATAAGCAAAAACATAAAAGACAGACAACAAAAGATTAAGTATCATCTTTTTAGCATTCATTCATTAATTCTTCTCATCAACAAACTGTTACATTCAAAAACTCTAGAACCCAACAGAACATATTCTACAATATTGCTCAATAATAATCATATGAAGGAACCCCAAACAACGAACCACAACTCGAGGAACCCCATTTTCCCAACCCGTTACATGTTTATATAGAAATCTAGGGTTAAAAACCCTAATCTGTTCATCCCAAAAATACCACATTACAATGCATACTTCTCTTAGTTAACTGGTTGTTTGGGCTGCTTTTTTGTCTGCATTGTTCTTTCTATTGTTCTTCTATTTTTGGAATGTTTGGTTGTCATCCTTATGTCATGCTTTATTCTCTTTCTTTCTTCTCTTGCTTTATCCTCTGTCGGATTTATTCTTTTGTTTGCTTTATTCTCCTGTCTGTGCGTTGTCTTCCTTCTGTGCATTGTCCTCCTACATGTGCCTTAGTTGCACACTCCCTAGATTTCCTTCTTCTTCTGTGTACTTTTCCTATACTTAGGATTTTTCCCAAAACTGTGTCCAAAACTGCAACATTGTCTCCAAAGCTTCCTGTCCAACAAGGATACCTAGTGTGAATCGTTTATGTGGATTTTGCATTAACTTTTGGCTTACGTTTTATGATTCTAGTGACTCGTGTATCCATGATGGTTGGTCTCACTTGAATTCTATGAGCCTTGATTGATGATGATGCACTATTTGATATGGTCCTTTGAAGGACATTGATGATTCTTCCCTTGCACTCCATGGAGGACATTGGAGCCATGATGATTAGTGTTGGGTTACATGATTATTTGGCATGCATCTTGACGCATTTCAGCACCTTATGGACCTGGGACATTGCATTGATGAGTTGGGACGTTGCACATATAGCATGATGTGACTCTCATATGGCAAGAAGCCCACACCTTGGATATTGCACCCCTTTGAGGATGTTAGGGTTTGGATGGATATCATTTCCTTTGATGATGATGGTACACCTCTTCGGAGAGGTTGTGGAACTCTTCTCCCTCATGATGCCATCATTTTCACCTTATTCATTACACATTTGAGGATGATACCATGCTTAATTATGGTTGTATGTATGTTTGATCTGACCTAGCATTTGTCATGATGAGTTAGCACCTTTGGATGAAGGGATGTGACCTTCCTGATGAGGAAGCATGAATTTTGGAGATATTTTGCACCTTTCAAGGAGAGACGTGACTTTTGGAGCCATTAGTACCCCATTAGAGGATGATGCCACATTTTTGGAGCTTCCTACACCCACACGTGTGGCTTTTTAAGAGGATGTTTTCATGTTTTAGCATTGTATATTTATTTTGGAGGCATTTTGGGGATCGTCCTAAAACGTATCCACCTTGAATCATGGATTTTTTTTATGTTTAAGGGACTTCATAGAGAGGTATAGCGCTTGGTTTCCTCATATAAATAGAGGGAGTGCTACCTCATTGTAAATCATAACTCGACTTATAGAGAATCATCACTACACTTGTCTTCTATATTTCTCTTTCAATATGGATGATGTATGCACCTTGTCTTGGAGATGATATTGTGGATTCTTTTCAAGTTTTGTGGATGATTTCATGGTTAGGGTTTCATAGATGATCATTGATTTACCTAGAAAGTTATCTTTCTAAGTCTTTGATGGTTCATTTTTTGATGTATTAAGTGAATGTTTTATCAAAGTGGTGATATTGCATGGTATATTTTATTTTTATTGAATAAACCTTGTCTTGAAACCCTATGAAGGTTTTTAGTGGACTACCTTCCCTTGTAATAATTTCTTGAAGCTTGTTAAAGGACATAAGGATATTTATAGGGTTTGTAGAGGACTACCCTAGTTCTATTCTTGGAGTTAAATTTCTAGGGTTTGTAGTGGACTACCCTAGGGTTTTACCGAAGATCCATCTTGATATTTTGCTAAATGTTGCTAGAATACATAGGATGGCCTCTTAGGGTTTATAGTGGACTACCTTGATTTTCCCTTCTAAAGGACTAATACCTAGGGTTTGTAGTGGACTATCCTAGGGTTTAGTTCTTATGTCTTTCTTTTTCCTTTACTCTCCAAAAAAGTGCAAGATTTGACTCCATATGCCCAAGGAAGCTAGATGGCACTAGTCTTTCTCCCTTAGTGACCCTAAACCCCATTTTCCCCTTTCGTTGTCATTTTTTGTTAGATTAGGATTTACCCGCAACTTCCAACCTTTCCTAGCTTGAAGTATATGGTTTTAGTGGCATATTTCACCTTGGAATATACCTTGATATCATTTATTACATTGTTGTTATGATTTTCATCCTTCTAGGGCTTGATGTCTTAGACGTTTTAGGGTTAATTCATTCCATTTACATTTTGGCAAGCATTTGTTATCAAAACCCTAGTTTAGGCTTGCATTTTCAGCCCTCTTGCATTGCATGTTTACTTGTTTTAAGGGATATTATATTTTATGTTGTTGTAACTTGGTAAATTGTTGAAGTAATCATCTTTAAACACAAGTTTTATGGAAACCGTCGCTTTCTTATAGATTTGTATTGTTTAGAGCATCCCTTTGACTTATTTTAACTTGCTAAATGTCATCTATTGTCTTGGATACTTCATTTATGTAAATTTGGAAACTACTTCATTAAACCACTATATTCTTGCTTTGACAACCTTGACCTAAGTGGTGGTATGATGGAGTGACCAATATAAGAGGTCATATACTTGACTTGTTTTGCTATAGGATTCCTTGAGGTTGCTAGGGAAGCCTCCCTTGTGTTGGATTTCATCCTTCATTAAAATGAGGGAAGTAATTAATAAGGTGACAATGGAAAATACTCCAAAGTTACTCTTATCTTTCATTTTGTGAGAGGCTTTGCACAAGGGTGTTAGATCTTGTGATAACATTTAACATTGAAGTCGTTCGATCATAGTTTCGATGGTTTCCATTGCAGGGCCTTAGAGAGGAAGAGTGTTAGGATTCGGTCATGGAATGAGGATTTGTGGACTAAAATTGGTTTTTGCATCGGTGGTGCCATCTTCAAGATATCAATTCCAGGTCTAATGATGGAGGATATGGCATGAATAGAAAATATTTGATCAATTTAGCACTTATAATGGCAGTAACATTGTTGAAATTTGGGGCATTTGAAGACAAATGTAGAGATGTTCATGTCAATTTGAAACTTTGTGAGCAATGGAGATGTTGATTCCATTGAATTTACATCAAATAAGTGAACAATGGAGGGGCCATGCTCTCATACTGGCAAGAAAACATGAACCACGCTTTGGCGACTAACGACATTTCGAACTTGGGCCACTCTACGTGCCACAACGGCCTCTAGTGAGGCCATCGAATAGTGGTAGATTCGAATTTTAACCCACTTTAGGCCAATGTTAGAAAAGGGGCCATGTGTGTCGAGGAGAAATTCGGGCCCGCTTATAACAATGGAGATTGATCTGCATCAAGCATGCATGATGTAAACTAGTCATGTTAACTTTTTTTTGTAACAAATCACCATGTTACTCTCATTTTCAGAGTTTACCCTCATCCTTCTTTTAAGTGGCTTGAGGAACAATCGACGTAACTCTTCAACTACAAAGACTGTTTCATCCAATCACAGGCATACTTGTCATCTAGGGAACAAAGGACAACAATAGAGTACTCGCGAAAATAATTATTTAGGTGTTTTTTAATTTCATTGTATGCACTCTCAAAACATTTCAAAAATTTAAGAAACCTCAAGAGATATTTGCAGATATTAATGAAGCATACCTTTTGGGATTTAAAACCCAATAGCCACATTGTTACAAGTGAAGATGAGGTTTTTCTCTCATAATTGCCCCACCCTCACCCTCATATATGGAATATTCTCTCATAATTTCCCCACCCCCACCCTCATATATGAGGGTAATATGAGGGTGGGGATGGGGAAATTATGAGAGAGGGCAATTATGAGAGAATATTCTCTCATAATTTCCCCACCCCTATGAGGGTAATATGAGGGTGAGGGTGGGGGTGGAGCAATTATGAGAGAATATTCTCTCATAATTGCCCCACCCCCACCATCATATATGAGGGTATAATGTATTCTCTCATAATTGCCCCATCCCCACCCGCATATATGAGGATTATGTATTCTCTCATATTTTCCCCACCCCGACCCTCATATATGAGGGTATAATGTATTCTCTTATAATTTCCCCACCCCCACCCTATGAGGGTGGGGGTGGGGCAATTATGAGATATATATGAGGGTGGGGGTGTGGCAAATATATCAGGGTGGGGGTGGGGAAATTATGAAAGAATACATTATGTATTCTCTCATAATTATATGAGGGTGGAGGTGGGGAAATTATGAGAGAATACATAATGTATTTTCTCATAATTTCCCCATCCCCACCCTCAATAATGTATTCTCTCATAATTTCCCCACCCCCACCCCGTGGGGAAATTATGAGAGAATACATTATGAGGGTTGGGG
>SNQJ01S0041346.1:14218-38521 GCA_010110895.2 Picea sitchensis | reverse complement strand
ACATGCACATGCTAATTAATTCTTGCAATTAACAACATATTTAAAAATGTGAATGCAATTATTCAAGAAAAAAGGCAAACACACACATCATTCACATAAAACCCATTTATATAGTGGAATTAACATAATAAAGCATAGCATAAAACTTATTTGTTTATAAAGTAATCAAATGGTTGCAAACAAAGGACATTCCTCCCATCAATAGGATTGTTGTTAATTTTATATCAACAACAAGCCACCCTCTAGTTGAGGCTATGAGTCCATAAGGAGGTTTGTCCCTCTTGGTTGTCCACTCTCTATATTCAGCAGCTTAAAACCTAAGTTCTACTCCATAGAAAAATTCCAATCCGCTAGCTCTCTCTTCCCCCCCAACCCGCACCACCCAAGGAATTGGAATCCCCCTTCACTACACATGATCCCTTAGGCCTTCACACTTCCCTTTAGGGCTCTAGTGCACTAAGTTGGCTAGGAAATCTCACAGTTGGGGGCTCCAGGAATTCTTAGTTGCTCTAGTAGTATTCACACAACCTCCTCGAGGTTCTTGGGCAGTTTCCTCCACGGGAAATGCACCTACGGGCATATCACCCATGTCATACACATGCAACCTTATTTTCAATATCAAACACAATCCAACAAGTTGTCTTTCCATGGCTAGCATGGTCGGTGCTCTTTCCCAACACCTAACTCCCCCCTTGTTGCCCAAAAACATGCTTGTCAAAAACTCCCCACTTTTCCTACTCAAATTATGTTCTTCTCTCACGCTTGCTTGACTCACACTCTTCCCAATGATGATTGTACTCAGGCACATGCTATCAATAACTCTATGAGGTGACTTCACACACCCACCCTCTTACAGGGATTCAATGATTGAGTGTCTAATAAGCCAAAGGGAGGATTAGATGGTAAAGACATATTAACTTAGAAAAATGACATGGGTTTTCCCTTGGACCCCTCTTTAGCCCCCTCTCTTATGGAATCATAGCCCCCTATTGTTATCGTCCCTCTCGTATCGCAGCCAATGATCATTCTTTTTATTAATCATTTCAATGTACCTTTTGCATATCGTGGCCCATGGACATATTAATCAATATGGGCTCTTCACCCTAAAACATATCGGCCCACCAACCTAATTCGCATTTACACAATTACATTATAATTTGTGGGGATTAAGATTGGGGATGTCACATCCCCTCCCACTTATTTTTGCATTGTCCTCAATGTACAACACCATACAGATGTATGTATGTATTATAATTATGGGCTATCCATCCTTTAACCAACATATAGGCTCATCGACTTAACATCACATAAGCATTCCAACCCACACATATATACATAGGCACTTTGGCCAAGACATATATACGTAAGCACTTTGGCCCAAAACCATACACAATGACTTCACATTTTAATTTTGGCAACAATTCCAACCAATTATCCCTCTTTCCCCTCAATCTGTAGAACCCAAGGAAGTATACCCCCTTCTCTACTCTACAGTCCCTCGAGTTGTACTACTTCCCTCCAAGCTCCAATGCACAACCGACTAGGAAGTATCGGAGATGTGGCTATAGGAATTTCAACTGCAACAACTTCCACAATTTGTCAATTCCCACATCAATTCCCACCAACGGGCTCTCATTCCTCTCAACCTGCACAACCCAAGGAAGTGTACCCCCTTCTCTGCTCTATAGTCCCACGGGTTGTACCACTTCCCTTCAAGCTCCAATGCACTCGGTTGGCTAGGAAGCCTCAAAGTTGGGGCTCCCAGAACTCTAGCAATGATAATGAAATCTCCAAACCTTCAAATAGTTGTAGATGTTCCTCCTGTATTACACTTTCAATTCATCTTTGCTTATTTCAAGTTGTAGCGAGTCTTTTGTACTTTATTCTTATCCTCTCTTCTCTTTTAGAGTTTTACGTCTTTGCTATACTCACCCTTTAGGCTCAGGCATCCCTTTGACCGCTACAAAGTTCATCAAGTTGTAACATCCCCACTATAATCCCTAGTTTAATTTATGCATAATGTAAATATGAATGTGGCTATAGCCAAGTGATGTAAATGTGAATGTATTTTATGCTTTTTAAATAAACAAAATGTTATACCAGTTGTTGGGGAATATGGACAGATATGGAGGTTGAGTTTTCCACAAGAGAAGAGAGTGTCTAAGAGGGGTCCAAGGGGGGAATTAATTATGGGTATTAATTCAACCTATTTTCTTGAATTTTATTATCATTGGAGATAGCTTCTAATTTTTTGTTTGAGTGTATGAGAGCCTAGTCATTAAACTCATGTAAGAGGGTGGGCGTGAGAATCACATCCTAGAGTTATTGGAGAGCATGGGGTGGGGGATGAAGTACAATTAACATTGGGCACAGTGAGTAGTCAATTGCCTTTGGAAAATAGAGGAAATTTGTATGGACAGTTACAAGAAGTGTTTACACATTGAGTTTTACATGAACAACAAGCAGATAGCAGAAAAAAGAGCATGGGAGATAGAGCAAGAAGGATGGGTGAATTCTAAAGCATGTTGGAGCGTTTTGGATTTCTTTGGAGCTGAATATTGAAGATCCAGGTTGTCAGGCATGAATAGTGAATTCTTGTGTGAGTTGCATTGTAACAAGAAGTGTTTGTTGTTGTTGTTCGTAGTTTTCCTAGTAGTGAGTTCCCTTGAGTTCCCAATAGAGATATTTCTAGTTATCTATGTCAGAGAGACCCTAATAAACAAATGGGACACCCGATGGAATAAGAGTAGTGAAGGGGTACATTCATTGGGTTAGGCAAGTCAAGAGGAAGAGAGATGGAGGAAATTCAAGATAGTTGTAGGAGAATATCAGTGGGTTGTGGGATATTGAGTTGTTAGTGGACTATGAGAAGCACCCTTTTCTTATGGATTCCTATCCCCAACTCAGGGTTGACTTGTTGTTGAGATTTGGAACAACAATTCTATGGTTGGGTGGAACATCCTTCCAAGCAACTAGTCGCACAACTATTTAAAAAGATAAGTGTTTGTTTGTTTTCCTGAGTTAATTTATGAGTTTAACTATTGTGCATTTTACTCTATGCATGAGAATGAATTATATGATGTTGTGGTGAAATGATTAACAACATTTATGTTTTTAACTAGTATAGACAATTGCTTGAGCTTGATTGTCATGGTATTCGTAATTTGAGGTTTAAATGTATTTGTTAATCGATTTTAGTATTAGTAACGGATTCTGGTGTTATGCTCAAATCGTCACGCGTGTTGGGAATAGTTGTTGCACACAGTACAAAGGTGGTTGTGTGCACACTATGAATAGTTTTCATGTGCAGTATGAAGGTTGTTGTGCACGTGGTTTGTCTCAATGAGGATGTAGCATTCATGTTAGCTAGCATGATGTACCAACATTTAAATAATTTGTACCTGCAATGATTAAATCTGTGTATAATTCGTAGTTGGTAAGATACATGAATTTAGTTAGTAGAAAAATTTTGAATTTATGTGTACTTTCCACAAGAAATGTTCCTCGATTAATATGGGGGGCGTTACACAAGCAATCCATCATTTTCCAAGGTGTTTTTACGTAGGAGAGTGCCAATTTACTACCAAACTTCCACTGACAATCTATACCTGGTGGAAATCATGGGTTTTCAGTGTCCTAACAATATCCTTATTCCACAAGATTTTATGGCTTCAGTAGCCATTATCTCATCTGTATCACAAACATACATTCATCATGACATATCATCATAACAATTTCACTTACTAATTCAAATTTGTTTCATATGGAAATTCAAAATTCCCAATATAATATTTATTCTCATAATGTTTGGCTCTTGTAGCAGCAGGCATTGGTCTTCCTTATGTGATTGCACCATTTCCATGCTCAAGACCATTCTTCCTGCGTTTTTTTCCTCAACTTTCATTCAACCAAACAAATTTTTAGTATTCATGCACATTATCATTTCTTGCATCATTTACAACATCTCATGAAATGATCTTAGAATTGTATCTTACCAACAATTCAATCACTTTCAACCATTATTTATATTAAATGAAATGCAACTATCATCACCTATATATGCATTATCTAGCACACTAAGTTATAATGCAATCAAACATTACCAATAAATAAAACCAATGTGCCAATACCCATGGCCACATCTACACAATGCATCCTTACATTGACCCCAGAATACCACATATTTGTGTCATGTATTCAACCATGGTGAGTTGGAAGGTATATCCAACACCTCGATACATCATGCAAACTCTTCCCCGTTTATTTTTTTGACCTTTTGGATTCCTTCCTCTTCGACCCATACACAACACTAGGAACATAATCCCTTAGTGACCTTCAGAGTTAGTAAAGAGGTTGCAATCCAAACACCGGCTATACAAGGGAAGACCATTAAGCACTTGTATAGCACTATATCCCTTCCATATATAACCACAACATGGCCTCACACATGGATAGTTCCATTAGCATCCATTTTTATAGCATGAGTGTATCTCCTAACTTGACCTGGTTATGAACTCATAACCAACATAACACAATATGCAATTAAGTTTTACATAAATGCATTCTGGCATCAACAACATTTGTATATCAAGACCCTCTACCTTTTCTCATCAATTCAAATATTGAAATTTAATTGAGGGAACTCTTACCTCAATTCCCTTTAGTAATTACAAATTATAAGCAATTAAATACCTGCATGGTTGTTTATCAAATTACTTGGTGTTACATAATCAGCTGGTTTTTTTTAAGAAGCTCGTAGGCTTCCTTCACCAACCTCTTGATCAGCATTCTTACCATCCTCATTTGTTTTCATATTGATGGCTATCATATGCAATGACAACACCATCAACATATTCAACCATGCTATAAACAATTTTACTCGATACACAATCCATCTGCATTAGTCATATTCAAATATCACAACATCAATATATATATATATATATATATCCACATGCACTAATACACATCAATATGCATTAATCATTCAATCTCATCATTACTACTAATGCACGTGTATTCTATTTTTCTATTTTTCACTATATGCATCATGCACTACTTCCATTATGCACTACAGTTCATATATGTTTCAACTTTATTTATTTACTTATGTTGTAGATGGCTAGTGTTCTTGAATTTCTCTAGACCTCGTCTGCCCTGTTTGCCTTCATTGTGCTCAGTTGTGCCATGTTTCTTCTTGCTAAGAACCCTCTAGACAAGTCCAACTTGGCTATCTTGCATTTCTAGCCAATATGCCTTATCGGTAGTTGCTTCCCTTGTGTAGGAAATCATGTCCCAACATTGTTATGGCTGAACTTTTTTCCACCTTCACAATGTTGTAAAATGCATTATTATAGTTGAATAATAAATATTAATATTGTAATTTAATTAAACACTCTCTGCTTCTTTGACCAAACCAATCTTGAAGTCACCCTCATTGGTTGGCATTTTTAACATACTGAAATGTTTCATTTTTCCAACGTCTTTTTCTATCCTCGGTTTTGCTCTATTTTGAATACTTCTCTTCACTTCATTGAGTGTTTCAATGAGAAGCCCTATTTGTTCGTTCAGTACCAAACTTCTTTCGAAGGAATGATATGTTTCTCCATTAGAACTCTTAAGGAAATGAGCCTTCATTATTTCATCCACTAAATATTTTAGTTTTTCACCATGCTTCCATTGAGCACTTTGATAGCAAAAGTAGATGTACTACTCTAATTCTTCATATGCATATCCCTAGAGACAATGCACCCTACATGTATGTATGCATTATGTCCCTCTTTATCTAAATACTAGCTTTTAGGGTTCCCAATCTTACATGGTTGAACTTGGATTCATATCTTAGCATTCTTCATTCCTAACCTTTGACTATATTGTGAATAAGCCTTGACATAACACTCTTTCCTTGAGTGTCTTTACTCATCCTTAATTCAAGAATCAAACTCTTTTACCTATTATTTAAACCACTCTTCATGATTTCGTGATTTACACCTCCATGTGTACCTACTACACGTGCAATGGTATTTCTTACTTAGCATCCACATTTGATATGCACATTTGTCATCTCGATTCTTTTTTTTCGCATTAAAATTTCATTGGAGGTCTTCCATATCTCTCACTTCACTAGATGTCTAGTTCTTACAACGTCTTCAAGAAATCACATGCTCATTTTGAAGAATTTCCCCTACCTTTTTCCTCATATATAGTCCTCATTATGAACCTGTTATGTTCTATCTATACCCCTACTTTTGCAATTGATCATGAAACATTTTTCTACTAGACAAGAATAATTTATCAATTCTAGAAAATTTATGCATAATTATCTTCTCTTTAAGGCCATTAGTCATCTTCCTTCTGAATTGAATGTGAATTTCACTGCCCAAAACACATTTATGTGTGCATGAGTAGATTCCTCTCTCCAAGAGCTTTCCAACGGCTATTTTCTGGCTCAATTCTAAGCTCTGAGTAGAAAGTTATGGCCTTATGAAATTTACCTCTTTACCCCCTCTTTCCAGACATTTTTCTTCAGACATAGACAATTTTTGCTTGCATGGCACCCTTGTTGACATGGCTACTGACATAGTTGTTGATGTGGATCTTTTGACATGGAACCACGGTCCACCTAGAACCCTAAGGTGATGCCATGTCATTCTTTATTCCATGTTGTCCTTTTCTTAGATATTCAGATCCATCTTTTTGGAATAAGGAGACTTTTTCCGATCTAGATTCCCAGATTCCCAAATGGAGGGTTCCACCCACAAGGTTCCGGTCACAGCCTTCGAAGGCATGACATATGACATCCAACTTTTCATTGAAAGAAGGTTTAAAACAAAATCCATATTTATGGATTTTTAGGGTTCCACTTCTTGGTTCGGCCATCAAAATCCAACTTTTTGTTAAAAGCCCATTTATAGAGTTTTTCGGATTTCTGGATGCTCTTCCTTAATAATGTGGGTCCCACCTATACTCAACTGCCACGTGGAATTCACTCACTCATATGCCTTCACTAACATTTTTCAATTGATAAGCCTCCACTTGGCACTCAACCATAGGTTGCAGGGATGGGCGGGTTGCATCCCTTACCTTTTACCCCTGGTGCGCAAATTGCATGTCTGTTGGATCAGACAGTGGAGGATCACATAGATCAATGGTCCATATTAAAGTTGGGCTTAAACTTGATCGATGGTTAAAATTTCTTGTTAACCCTAAAAGATCTGACAATTGAGATTTATCGAATCGGATGGTTTAGATTAAAATTGGGCTTAAAGTTGCGCAACAAATAACAAGGTTACTTAATCTTGAAATATCTAACTATTGAGATTGATCATGATCAACAGTTCTCATTCTTTTTAGGCTTAGAGGTGCTCAACCAACAACATTTCCCCTTCATCTCGATTCCACCACAAAATGACACATGTCCTCTCCATGTGTCATCCTCCACCTAAGAACTCCACGCTAGATTCAAATGCTCACATAGCATGGGGTTTGTCATATGTGCCATCCATGTCAGAGTGATGTGTCTATATTACTTGCCATATGGATCCGGGTTTTCAATAAAAGATCATTCAAACCAACTTTTCAGATTTTTGGATTCCCAGATGGTCACGGTTCGACTTTTCAATTCTGTCATCCAGTGCTTTTCCAGAGTGAGATCCTAACTGTCTATTAACAAAATCACCCTGAATTATGAACCATCCATTTTCCTGGAGATATGTGCCCTATGTTTGTCAATGATCCAACGAATGTTGATGTGGTCACTTTGCTAATGTGGCAGTAAGTTGATTTGGCATAAAAATCTGGCTTTTTATTAAAATCCCATTTAAATAATTTTTGGATGGTCATGATTTTGACATCCTCCCCATAACCTACCACTGTGGCTTTGTTGACGACTCACTCCACTGACGTGGCATGTTGACATGGCATCCAGGATCTAGCTTTTTGTTAAAATTCCTTTTGAGAATTTCTGGATTTCCATATGGTTACGGTTCCTTCTCCTGGTTTCGTCATCTGGAATTTTCCCCATGCCCTACCACTGTGGCTCTGTTGATAGGTCACTTGATGACATGGCACTATGGATGTGGCATCCAAAATCTAGTTTTTTATCAAAAGACAATTTAAGAAAATTTCCATATTTTAAGATAGTTACGGTTCTGCCATTAGACATATCCCCACAACCTACCACCATGGACCCACCACGTGGATTCCACCTCATCTGCTATGTGGACTCCACGACGTCATGACATCCCAACCTCAAGGTTCCACTATGTCATAGTTTCGTATCAAAATCCGACTTTTTGTTGAAAAGGGTGAAAAATATTTTCCTGTAACCCGCCACTCGGAATGACACGGTTCTATGCACAAGGTTCCTCTATTTAGGATTTGAATTTTTGCTGAAAAGGGTGGAAAATATTTCCCCAAATCCCTCCACCAAGATCAGCATGGTTCCACATGTAGGGTTCCTCTATTTAGGATACAATTTTTTTCTAAAAAAGGTGGAAAATATTTTCTTAGATCCTACCACCCAGATCGACACGGTTCCATGCACAAGGTTCCTCTATTCAGGATCCGGCCTTTTATTAAAAGGTCACTTTAAAAGAATCTTAGATCTTGCTAGTTGAATCTACAAGTGCGACTCTACTACTTGAACCGTGTCATGTAACTAGCCATGTGGACTCCACGTCATCCCCACATGGATTCCACGTCATCATGACGTCATTGTATGGAGAAAATTTTCAAACTTCCCAAATTTTCTCAATTTTTTTTCTAAAAAATGCTCAATTTTCCTGAACACGGCCAACTATGCAAGCACCCATCGGCTCGACCTCTACAAGAAAAAAAATTCTTTCATCTACAAGTCGACCCATATAGCTCAACTCTGCAAACCACACTCTATCTCTAGGCCATACGGCCTTAATGCCATAATCTTTGTTCTAGAACCTATACTTTTGTGCTTTTCTCTGGCCCCTACAGGCTCGGTATTTGAACCATGCTTAACTAATCTTGTCTCTCTAGTCTATTTTTAGCCGCTCAGGTCCAGTGTTTGAACCACTACTCTGATACCAATTGTAAAGAACCCTTTCCTTTTAATCCATTTAAAATTTTTGTTTTGTCACAATAAAACTAACAATCGACACATGATAATTAATTCATGAAATTAACATCGTATTTAAAAACATGAATGCAATTGTTCAAGAAAAAAGGCAAACACACACATCATTCACATAAAACTCATTTACACATCGGAATTAACATCATAAAGCATAACATAAAACTTATCTATTTATAAATAACCAACTAGTTGCGTACGAAGGACGTTCCTTCCGGTCGTAGGCTTGCTATTCATTTTCTCTCAACAACAAGCCACCCTCGAGTTGAGGATATGAGTCCACAAGGAGGTTTGGCCCTCTAGGTCATCCACTCTCCGCATTCAACAGCCCAAAACCCAGGTTCAATTCCACATAAAAATTCCAATCTATCAACTCTCTCTTCCCCCCAACCTGCACCACCCAAGGAATTGGGACCCCCCTTCACTGAAAGCAGTCCTGCAAGCCTTCCCACTTGCCTTCAGGGCTCTAGTGCACTCATTTGTCTAGGAAATATCACAGCTCGGGGCTCCAATAATTCGCAGCTGCTCCATGAGTGTTCACATGACCTCCTCAAGGTTCTTGGGCAGTTTCCTCCACGAGAAACACGCCTACAGGAATATCACCCATATTACATGCTTACAATCTTATTTTCAACATCAAACATGATCCAACAAGTTGTCTTTCCATGGATAGCATGGTTGGTGCGCTTTCCCAACACCCAACTCGCCCCTTGTTTCCTAAAAACATGTTTGTCAAAAACTCCCCCCTTTTCCTACTCAAATTTCCTCCTTCTCCCATGTGTGCTTGAATCACACTCTTCCCAAGGATGTGTTGAAATATTGTAACTTCGAAGAATATTCTAATTATATTTAAGTTATTATCCTATAGATCAAATCCCCTTTTGCGGATTGATCATGTCGGGTCTTGTATAAGATCAAATCCCCTTTTGTGAATTGGTCAAACCATATTTGTATGGTGGTGTTTGTAAAGTCGGACCCTAGTGTTTATAAAGTGGTTTTAACCACTTCTAGAAGAATTTGGCCCTACTAAGACAAGAGACATAACCCTAGAGCCTCATCAAATAGTATTTATATTTGAGGATGGTGCCACACTTATACACACTCACACTCACTCATCTAGTGTGCATATCTTGAAGGCAATTGCAGTTGCGGGAGGAAGGAGAAGAGAGGTGCATGCTCAATATTGGTTTATTCTTGGTGTTTTGGTCTTAGTCTTGGTGTTGTATTGGAAATGTATTATTGAGGAAGTTTTTCCTAGCTTTTCTCCCCCGTGAGGGTTTCCCAGGATAAAATGTTGTGTACCTTGTGATTGTGTTTCTTTTAGTGATCCTCTTTATGTTGTTGTTTTGGAAATGCATTGAATGCTCATGTAATTTGGAAATAACCTAATAACAACAGTAAAAAATTAACATGGTATCTGAGCTTGACTGAATAGAGCATCTTTCACTAGGTATCTAAAAACATCATTGTTGTCATACAAGAAAATTAGGGCTTTTACTGAAGAGGATTTTTTTACCAAAAACTATTTTGGGAAGTGCGCTATGCCCTAGCGCATCTTTTGACAGCTTGAGCAAACTTTTTCAGTGGCCAGATTCTCTGAAAATTCAAACCCTAAATTTCACCGGTACCAGAAGTACCAATCTAGAATTGCGCAGGTCGAGTTTCAAGGGGTAAAACTTGGAATTTTTTGAACCAATGGGCTCCAACAAACTCGCCTCATCCCAGTGCATCTCCTGGTAAGCTCAGTTTCAATTTTTGAGCACTTTCATTTTTTGGTCATTTTATTAGCTCCAGGTCAAGATGTCTGCAAGCACCAAGCTTGTTGACAAGTTAGAAGGTGTGGAAAATTTTTGTGCCTGGAAGTACAGAATTGGACTCATTCTTGAAGAGAATGACCATGCAAAATTCATAAAAGAAAATGTACCGGAACCCGAAGAAGATGCAGCCAAAGAGAAGTAAAAGAAGGATATAATTAAGGATAAAAGGATAATTGCAGACTCTATTAAAGACCACTTGATCCCTCGAGTGTCTTCTAAGAATACTCTAAAATATATGTTTGATTCCCTTACCAGAATGTATGAAGGAAAGAACATCAATCAGAAGATGAACTTGAGAACCCAACTCAAGAATACAAAGATGCAAAAAGGAGAAATAGTTCAAGACTATTTCTCTAGGGTTTCTCAATTCAAGGAACAGTTAGAGGAAATTGGAGACAACTTAGATGAATATTAACTCATAATGACAACTTTTAATGGTTTCACAAGACCTTGGGATGCCTTCATCCAAACTATTTGTGCAAGAAAAGAGAAACTCCAATTTGACAGTTTATGGAAAGAATGTGTTCAAGAAGAAGCAAGAGTGGCCAATCGAGAAGACATCTTATTAAGAGATGAAGATCAATCCCTAGCTTCTCATGGTAAGGGTAGAAATAAGAAGTCTCATTTTCAAAAGGAGACCCACTTTCATAAATAATCTCACTCTCCAAAGGGATTCCAGAAATATCATAAGGGTCAAAGAAAGGGAAAAGATTATCCTCCTACCAATGTTATCATTGTGATAAGATGGGACACATTGCTAAAAACTATCCTACCATAAGGGAAGAATACAAGAGGAGAAATAACAAAAGACATCATGCCCATGCAGCTGAAGACGATGAGCCACCCAAGAAGTTAACTAAAGAAGAAATTGAAGATTAGGTTTTGTTTTCCGCCCTCTCAGGATCTGTGACACTTGGAGAGGATACTTGGCTCATAGATAGTGGTTCATCTAAGCACATGATAGGTCAGAAAGATATTCTCTCTAGCCTTATAGAAAAGGACTTCTCCCATAAAGTTTCACTTGGATATGATTATCAATTCCCTATCAAAGGAATGGGAGAAACCACCTACAAACTTGATTCAGGAACTCCAATGAGAATGAAGGATGTACTCTATTTACCAGGTTTGAAAAAGAACTTAATTTCTATTTCAACCCTAGATATGAAAGGTTTCAGGGTTGCATTCATAGATGGTCAAGTTCTTATGTGGTATAAAGGAAAAATTATAGAAGATGCAGTTGTTATTGGAATAGAAGAAGGTGGTTTGTACAAGTTAAAGGGTCACTCAAATGTAGCTTTAACTCATTCTATTGAAAGTCCTTGTGAACTTTGGCATAGAAGACTAGCTCACATCAACTACAAAGTCTTACCATATGTAAGAAAAGTAGTTACAGGTTTACCAGAACTAAAGGTTGATAATGAAGGTATATGCAAGGGATGTGCACAAGGAAAGAACATAAAGAATCATTTTCCAAAGAGCGACACTAAAGCAGAGGGAATTCCGGAACTTGTCCACTCAAATGTATGAGATCCAATGCCATCAACCTCTCTAAGCGGGTATGTATACTATGTATCTTTTATTGATGATTACTCTCATAAGACTTGGGGTTTATTTCTTGAAATCAAAAGATGAAGTACTTGGAAAGTTCAAGGAATTCAAAGCCTTGGTAGAAAACCTCTCCGAAAGGAAAATCAAGATACTCAAGTCAGAAAATGGAGGAGAGTACACTTCAAATGAATTTGGAAGTTTTTGCAGAGATATCGAGATTAAGAGGGAGCTCACCAATCCCTATAATCCTCAACAAAATGGTGTAGCAGAAAGAAAGAATAGAACAATTGTGGAAGAAGTAAAGACTATGATTCACGATCAAGACCTTCCAATGCACTTATGGGCTGAAGCAGCAAGAACAACAGTATATGTCCAAAACAAATTATCCCATATTGCACTTGGATTCAAAACTCCCAAAGAAGTGTTCACCAAAAAGAATCAATAAGTAAGCCATCTCAAAATATTTGGTTGCCCAGTATTTGCACACATTCCAAAAGAAAAGAGAACTAAGTTGGATCCTTCGGGAAAGAAGGGAATATTTGTCGGATATTTGGAGGTCTCTAAGGCCTTCAGAATTTACATACCAGGTTACCATCATATTGAGATCAACAAAGATGTAACCTTTGATGAAGATGCAGGACTCAAAATATCAAGGAAATGCCAGCTTGAAGAAGTATATGAAGAAGAACCTGTAGCTCCCATAGTTACAGAACCCATGAAGGAAGTTACAGTTACCCCTGATGATGAGATTCCAGAAGATCATGATATGATATAATATCAAGAACCTCCCCACATGATGATCTCTCACAAGAGAAAGCTAGCTTGCATGAGAACTCATTCAGGACACAGAAAAGTATGGTGACCTAGAAGGAACCATGAGACAAAGCAAGAAGCCTAATCCATTCTCCAGCTATATGGTCTTGATGTGTGATCTCGTAGAAAAGGAACCTACTTGCTTTGAATAAGACGTTCAGAAGAAAGAATGGATGGATGCCATGAAAGAAGAATACCAATCCATTATAAAGAATGATGTATGGGAAGTAGTTCCCAGACCAAAGAACAAAGATGTGGTATATTCCAAGTGGATATAAAAAATAAAACATGCAGTGGATGAAAATATTGAAAAACATAAGGCAAGAATTGTGGCTCATGGTTTTTCTCAAAAGGAAGGTATTGACTATGAAGAAACATTTGCTCCTGTAGCGAGATACACTTCTATCAGAACCATCATAGCTCTTGCAGCTAAAATGAAGCGGAAGGTACACCAGATAGATGTGAAAACAACTTTCTTAAATGGTGTTATTGAATAAAAAGTGCATATCGAACAACCACAGGGGTTTGAAGTTGAAGATAGAAAGACTCATGTCTGCATGTTGAAGAAATCTTTGTACGAGTTGAAGCAAACTCTTAGATATTGGTATGGTAGAATTGATAGTTTCCTAATGAGCTTGGGCTTTACCAAAAGTAAAGTTGATTCTAACCTTTACTTCAAGGTTATGAATGATGAGACAGTTATATTGCTACTATATGTAGATGACTTATTCTTAACAGGAGAAGAAAAGTTCATCACATATTGCAAGAAGAAGCTCACTGCAGAGTTTGAGATGAAAGACCTAGGGCCGATGCATTATTTCTTAGGTCTTGAAGTTTGGCATAGCCCAGAGAAGATCTTCCTTAACCAAAGGAAGTATGCAGTTGAAATATTGAAGAGATTTGACATGTTGGAATGTAAAGCCATGAACACACCCATGGAAACAAATTTGAACCTCCTGGTTGATACTTCGTTAGATTCGGTTGATGCTACTATGTACAGACAAATTATTGGTTCGTTGATGTCCTGACAAATACCAAGACAAATATATGGTTTGTTGTGAACACCTTGAGTCAGTATCTGGTAGAACCTAGACGTGGTCACATTTTAGTTGCAAAGCATGTGATGAGATACCTTGAGGGTACGTTGGATTATGGCCTCTATTACACTGGAGATCATGAATTCAGACTGTGTTGTTATACTGATTCAGATTGGGTTGGAAGTGCTTTAGACAGGAAGAGCACTTCATGATGTTGTTTCAGTTTGGGGTTAGCCATGACTTCATGGAAAAGAAGGAAGCAATCTAGTATTTCTCTTAGCACGGCAGAAGCGGAGTACATTGCAGTATGTTCTACTAGTTGTGAATCCATATGGCTTCGGAAGTTGTTGACATGTCTGTTCGATCTAGAGATGGAAGCCACCGTGATCCTATGTGATAACCATAGTTGTATAAAGATGATGGAGAACCCAGTGTTATATGATAAGTTGAAGCACATAGAGATCTGGTATCACTACATTCATGATATGGTGTAGAGGGAAGATGAAAAGCTCCAATATGTTGGCACAGATGAGCAGGCTGCAGATGTGTTGACCAAGCCTCTATCTCATGTGAAGTTTTAGTACTTCTGAGACAAGCTTGGTGTAGTCTGAAAGGACCTCCCTCGAAAGGGGAAATGATGTTGATGATACTATAGTATCTTGACCAACATCGAGTAGCTCTGTTAGGATTTTATATCCTAGGGGATTTATCATCCCTGGGCAGATCCTAAAGTTCCAGTAAGGATGGTCTGTCAGAGTACTTTTGCATGTATAGGATAATTGTGGTCAGTAATGGTAGTTCCATTAGGAATTTATATCCTAGGGAATCTTGTGATTCCTGGGCATATCCCGAAGGTATGGTAAGGATGGTTTGTCAAAGTATCACATGGTAGCTTGTTAGGATTTTATATCATAGGGAATATTATGATTACTGAACAAATCCCAAAGGTCCAATAAGGACAATCTGTAAAAGTACCACAAATGTTGTTGTTGATACACCTGCCTCACTATGTTGCCACATGTTGATGATGTTGTTGTTCAAACCTCGTGTTGTTGATGATGTTGTTCCAACCTCGTGTTGTTGATGATGTTGTTCCAGCCTCGTGATGTTGATTATGTTTTTCTTGCTTCATGCTATTGATGTTGATGTTTCAGCTTTATGTAGTTGATGATGATGATGATGTTGCTCCAACTCCATGTTGTAAATGATGATGATATTGATGATGAGAAAAACTTCTGATGATTTTTAGATGTGTCAGCCAGTGTTCCAGATGTTGATGATGATGTTTCCCTCTCCTGATCTCAATGATATTGTATTGGGTCATGTCAGTAGAATATCCTTCTCGTTAAGGGGGATTGTTGAAATATTGTAACTTCGAAGAATATTCTAATTATATTTGAGTTATTATCATATAGATCAATTCCCCTTTTGTGGATTGATCATGTTGAGTCTTGTATAAGATCAAATTCCCTTTTGTGGATTGGTTAAACCATATTTGTATGGTGGTATTTGTAAAGTCACCCCCTAGTGTTTTAAAAGTGGTTTTAACCACTTCTAGAAGAAGTCGGCCCTACTAAGTGAAGAGACATAACCCTAGCACCTCCTCAACTAGTATTTATATGTGAGGATGGTGCCACACTTATACACACCCACACTCACTCATCTAGTGTGCATATATTAAAGGTAGTTGCAATTGCAGGAGGAAGGAGAAGAGAGGCACATGCTCAGTCTTGGTTTATTCTTGGTGTTTTGGTCTTAGTCTTGGCATTATATTGGAAATCTATTATTGAGGAAGTTTTTGTTGGGTTTTCTCCCCCATGAGAGTTTCCCAGGATAAAATGTTGTGTACCTTGTGATTGTGTTTCTTTCAGTGATCCTCTTTATGTTGTTGTTTTGGAAATGCATTGAATGCTCATGTAATTTGGAAATAACCTAATAACAACAGTAAAAACTTAACAAGATGTTTATACTCAAGCCCGTGCTTTCAATAACTCTATGAGGCGACTTCACACACCCACCCTCTTACATGGATTCAATGATTGGGTGTTTAATAAGTAAAAAGGAGGATTAGATGGTAAAGGCATATTAACTTAGTCAATTGACATGGGTTTTCCCTTGGACCCCTCTTTAGCGCCCTCTCTTGTGGAATCATAGCCCCCCATCATTATCATCCCTCTCGTATCATAGCCAACGATTATTATTTTTATTATTCATTTCAATGTACCTTTTACATATCTTGGCCCTTGGCCATATTAATCAATATGGGCGCTTCACCCCAAAACATATCTACTCATGAGCCTAATTCACATTTACACAATTACAATATAATTTGTGGGGATTAAGACTGGGATGTTACAAATTTAGTATGAATGATCCCGACCACACTCATGGTCATCCCATGACCATTGATAGAACACAACATAGCATCTCAACAAAAACATAGCCAACATAACAAAAAAATGGGTGTGTGCATAGCATGGAAACCACCCAAAATGATCACAACCATGGTGAGTTTCTATGAATTGGGAGGAGGAGGAGGAGGAGGAGTCCATTGATTTGTCAAAAAATTGTGTTGTCAATGTGAGAATTGATGTTGTTGACACACTCCTTAAACATCACTTTATTTACAAGGATTGGTTGTCTATCTTGGTTGGTTCTCATACTCAACCTAGGATAAGGGGCACTCATAGTGTCCCCCTTATCTAGAAAAAAAATCCCCCAAATAGGAACTTTGTTGGAAGATAGAGTTCCAGCCCATTGTTGATAACTTTCCCCATAAAACATTTACCCAAGGATTTGGGCCCATTTTAAAATGACCAAAATTGACAGATTTCCCAAAAAATGAGTGGTAAGGATAGAACTTTTCCTCATTGAAAAAATTGCATTCACAGGAAATGGGACAATTTGAGTTCCCTTTATCAAACGTCTCAGCCTTGATCTACACACCCATTGCATACCATGCCCAAAGCGAGCCACTAATTTCTACTTAGCCAATAGACCTTCCATCAAAACATGAGCCAAAAAACTTAATTGCCTCGACCAACTCGTAAACCTCTTATATGCTTCCTTGTGCCTTTACATGTCCTACCCTCCTTCCTTGTATTCACCTACTTCTATGCATTGTGAAAAAATCAATGTGTTGCCTCCATCTATTTTCCTCAACATGTGGAGAAGTCATTGTGTTATAGGTTCGAGAACTAAAATGAATGCCCATGCACGTTCACTTATCTTCAGATTATTTTCACTTACAGGCAACAAATACCTCATAAATAGCAAGGAAATGAATTTTCACATCATTTCAATCTCCAACTAAAGAAATGAATTTTCACATCATTTCAATCTCCAACTAAACTTAAAAATAGAACATTTTGACCTCTTTACCTAATAATGACGTACGTTTTTCACCTTCGGGGACAATTGTTGGTTATATGTTAAGGTCCTAACCCATTACAGGTATTTAATGTATTCGATGTAATAGCAATCAATATTAATAAGACCTTTCAATAAAATAGAATAAAAGGGCGTAAGAAGACCTATTAGAAGCTTCCGCTTCTGTAAGGATCTTCCCCGATGCTTCCTTTTTAGTATAAATAGTACCTAGGGTATGGGAGAACCTAGTTTGTATTATTGTAACAGAGTGCTGCTTGAATTGAGGTTGCCCCCTCAAGAGGCCCGTGAACATTGCTATCCTAACTGCGCTATTGCCTTTCAAGTGCTATTTCGCTATTTCGTGATATCATTTCGTATTGTAGAAGATTATGTACCGGATATTTCACCTATTCATATTTCAGTATTTCGCTTCGTTTCCGAGCATTTCATATCCTGTATCTTGCAAGTGGTATCAGCACTTTCCTTGGCAGAAATTGTGGGTATTTTTTCGTAGAGACGTGTCTACGCCTTCCTTTTAAGCCACGTAGATCCGCTGTTATCGCATAAACCTCGCTATGGATTCATACACGCAGAAATACAAGTGGGTTCTTAAGTGTAACGCTTGTTGGCCACCAGAACCTCCTGCCAGTACCCCCTTCGCAGAAGCGATCGAGAGCACCGTGGTACCTGACCGGGTCAGATTTCCTCAAGCCCTCAGATAAACCTATCGCACGCTTCTGACCGCTTATAGTGTCACCGGTGAAACACTGCAGTGATACCTCTAGTACTCTGTGTAGCTCCGGGTAGTATGGATTATGGTACGGTCTATCCTCCTTAGTTAGGTGCCTGAGATATTGGGCCGAGTATTATTGTTTGACCCTGTACGTATATAAGAGAGCTATAGTATAGGGTAAACCCTTGTCTGTAGACCCTTTGAATACCTAACCCTTGGGGAACATAAATGTAATTAAACAATTTCCGGCTAGGATCTATTAACCCGCATCCAGACTGGGTTGCTAAGTAAATACTTTTTTTTTTTTTTTTTTTTTTGTTTTTGGGGATTTCAGCACTAAAGCATAACCCCGCAGTACCGTAAAAAAGAGTATAGAAATTTTTTTACTCATTATTTGAGACCCATTCCATTAGACTCCACCTCGTCCTCATCACTTTCCCCATATCATTTTTCCCAAAAAATTTTGACCCCAATAACTCTTTCAGCCATCCATTTTTTCACCATTATTTGAGACTCCTTCCATTAGACTCATCTCTTCGCCCTTATCACTTTCTTATCCATATCATTTTCTCGCAAAAATTGGACCCCAATCTTTTCAGCCAATTCGCCATCAAGGGCTCCATACAAATTCGTAACCAAGAACTCTAGTCTCGCTTCAACACTCCGCAACATGGCTTACTTGAGACCCAACAAGAAGTGTAAATAACTCACCGCTACCATTGCCTCCCTGATGCCTCCATGAATGCATCAATCCGTGATGTAACCAAGAATGGCGAAGTCAAAATGAACCTGAATCTGTCATGTAGCCCCCAGACCAAACTCAAAATCCCTCTCGATGATGATGTACCAAAAGACCTAAGGTGAAACTCTTCCCATTCCTTTCAACCACATCACTTTCTAAGGGACATATGCCTTCCACGCGTGGATGTAACTAAATTTGACGCCTCAGACCCCACTGGTTGGGCCACACAAATGGAACATTACTTCCTCACAACATTGGCTGCATGACCCGGCCAAACTTCTATGGTGTTCTCCATCTTGATCAAGAACACCGCAATGGTGGCAATGGTGTTTCCCACCAAGGATAGCATGTTTGGACCCAATTTGTCGTTGAGCTTTATGAACGCTTAGACATTAACCATTTGGTCCGCTTTGACCAAATTAGCACCGTGCAATACCGAAGATTTCTATAGTCGCATTTGAGTTGCCTCGTTTTCAACAGAGGGCATGATCATGCCTTTTCAAGGAAAGCCCCATCGCGGCCTCACAGGAGGTTAAAATTCATGTCCCTCATGGCTCGACCTACTTAATTTGGGTGGAGGCTACCAAAGCCAAAGAAGCACAACAAATTGTTCTCTCTCAAAACCGTAGTTTCCTTTTCCCCGCATCAAAACCAAAGAAAACCCCACTACCCTCTCGGGCCTCCCCTAAAAATCCAAAACTCAATCTCGCTGGAAATGGTCAAAAGACAACTCAAAGGTCCATATAACTCAATGGATGATTAGCCATTTCCCAAAGGCCAAAAATGTAAGGAACAAAGCTCTTTATGGCCATCTCGAGGATATTCAGGAAGACGGCGATGACACTTCCCGCTCAATTCACCCGACTTCAAATAATCCTCCTTTCCGACTTCCCGGCACCTATCATTTCCCTCAACGCCTTCAACGGGGTCACTCTACAAACTTCAAGGTTAATTCTATGTCACAATCAAAAAGTCATCATCTTGTTGATAGTGGCAAACATCTAATAACTTTATTCATCACAGACGCTTCAAGAAACCCACCGCTATATCCATGTCATAATAATTTCCAAATCATGATTGCCAATGGGGGCTCTATGAAATGTGGAGGGCGCCATGAAATAAAGGCCTCCAAATAGGTGACTACAACCTCAAATCTCATATATGCTTTGCTATCGATGGGAGGTTGTGACATTGTGTTGGGGTGCCGAATGGCTCAGAAACCTTGGGTCCCGCCCCTCGGACTTTCGTAATTTAACCATGCAATTTGACCAAGGCGTTCACAAACATAAATTTCAAGTCATCACTACTGGTTCTCCCGAATCATCGGGCTCATCGCATGGAGAAATTCACCAAAAAGTGTCATTCGCGTCATAGCCCAACTCACACATGCCATTCAAGCCACCGAGATCCTACACGGCCCAAGACCCCAAGCCATCTTGTCTAAACATCAAACAGCCTTATCCACTCCCCAAGGACTCACCCCCTTCCCGCGGTGTCCATCGGTCGCATTCCCCTTGTCCCCTAAGCTTCCAACATACGCCCATATCACCCCTTTGCCCAAAATGAAATTGAAAAATGGTCGAGGAACTCCTTATCATTGTGCCGTCCGTCTCCAGCACGTAGTCCTTAATACTCATCTCCTACGCTGGTTCTCGAAGAAAGCAAGGTCTTTTACATGTGTCCCGACTCGTGCTCCCTCAATAAACTCACCATCAAAGACAATTCTATCTCGGGCCATCATGGACTCCTCCTTGATGAACTCAGTGGTGCCCAATTCTTCACCAAACTTGATTCCTCACCGCTATCACCAGATCCGTATGTAAGAGTCCGACATTCCTAAGACTACTTTTCGCACTCATGAGGCCACTACTTAATTTTAGTCATGCCCTTTTGGTTGTGTAACGCCCCCTCCACCTTCTAAAGCCTCATGTATCATGTCTTTCTTCCTTTTCTTCGCCATTTTGTCCTAGTTTCTTTCGGACGATATCCCTCATATATAGCAAGACATGGAAAGACCATCTCGTCATGTGGATAAAGTTCCTCTTACCCGCCAAGACCAAACTTTTCCTCAAAATGTCCAAATGTGCTTTTGCATCCCAAGTCGTAATACTGGGTCATCTTAGTGCAGTATTGGCGCCCGGTGATCCTAAAAATATTGAAGCCATGTAAGATTGGCCGCACTCTAAGACTCTAAAAGCTCATGCGGATTTTTAAATGGGCCTTACAGGATATTATCGCAAATTCGCCAAGAACTATGGAAAGATCGCAACACCTCTCACTGCTCTTCTTAAAATAATTATTTCACTTGGACCCTAGTAGTTGATCAAGCTTTTCAAACATTGAAGATAGCTATGTGCACCACTCCAGTTCTCGCTCTCCCTGACTTCGTTACAAAGACATTTGTGTTGGAATGCTTAATGCGACGTAAGTGGAATTGAGCTCGCCCTTATGCAAGTGGGTCCACCTTTGGCCTTTACGAGCAAACAACCTGGTCCGAAAAGAATCAGAAAAATCCATTTATGAAAAGAAATGTTGGCTATTCTACATGCTATTGATTTTTGGTGCCCTTATCTATTTTGGAAATGTTTCCAAATTAAAATTCATCATCAAAGCCTCAAATACTTCTAGAACGTTCCATTTCAACAGGAGCAACAATAAAACAAGCTTTCCTTTGGCTATGATTATGAGATAATTTATGAGAAGACAATGTAGTGGGTGTATGCACCGGCCCGTGAAATATGAAGACGAAGGATCCCTTTTTCTCTATTGTACCAGAAAGGGCTACAAGTCGCGGCACCAAGAATACGAAGACCCCAAAAGCTCGTGATCTAATTCAGCAACTAAGAACAAGGCTTGTGCTCCCCTGTGGTACTCTCGCTTCTTCGGATGAGCTTCATACAAAGGTCGCTTGTATTTAAGTAAACAATCCAAGCTCAAATCCACTGCATCGTCTGAAATTCCTCCTCCTCTCCCCAGCACCCACAGTAGGCACTCGTGGTTCACCAAAAACATAAGACAGTTAAACGCTCTTTTCCTCGATGGTGGCAACAGACATCCCACGCTTTGTATTTAATGTGAGGTATGCCAACGCAACAAGGGAGAAACAGCCAAATCTCCAGTAATTCCAACCGCTTCCCCTCGATATTTGGAAGGATATATCTATGTATTTTATTACATGCTTACCCAAATCGTGGAATAAATCGCTGATAATGGTGGTGGTCGATCACTCTCCGCATTGCCCATTTTTGTGCTCTTCCCACCCATTTACCGTGCATCTACGGCGGCCCAACTTTTCATGGATCGCCTCAAGCTTCATGGTATGCCAAAATCTATTGTTTCTGAACGAGACCCAACTTTCACAAGCAGCTCAAAAGAACTCTTTAAGTTGCTAAGGCACACAATTGCATCTCACCAGCCTTATCATCCCCGCATGATGGTCAAAATGAAGTCGCCAACAAGTGTTTGGAACCTATCCGAGGTGTTTTGCATCTAAAAAACAAATACCCGGCTCAATGGTTACCCTCAATGGTGGCGCCAAATACTTACATACCATACGTACCACTCGCATGACTCTTTGAAGTGCTATGACGGTTCGGCTGCTCTTCCTACTACTGTGTGTAATCAGCAGTCCAGTAAAATGACCACACCTCATGTGACCGAAAGAGATATCCTTCGCGACTTTAAAGAGAACTTGGTCATGGCCCGTAATAGAATGAAGCAACAAGCAGACCAACATCGTTCAGAATGGGTTTTTTCAGGAAGGTGATGATGTGTTTCTCAGGATCCAACCTTACAACAAAACATCACTCAAATATCAAGGCCACCATAATTTGGCACCCAAATTTTATGGCCCACGCTTCTAGCACAGGACAAGTTGCATATCGCTTAGCTCTACCTACCAAATGGGCTACATCATGTTTTCTTATGTCTCCGGCCACAAAGTGCGGATGGAACCAAAAAGCAACTTCAAACCAACCCTTCCGTAATTAGGCGTAAGAAGGATCCATCAGCAACCCGGCGCTTTGGGACCGGGGAGGGAGTGCCGCCACAACCATCAAGGGAAGTGTCGCATGTTGGAAAGATATGGACTCTGGCCAGATACTGTAAAACCAAATGCAATTATCTCTATAAAGAAGCCTGACATCTCAAGCTTCCTGCGGACAAGGTCGTTAAGCAAGGACAGGTCCTAACCCGGCATTTTACAGGTAGATTAATGTATTCGATGTAATAAAATAATATTAATAAGACCTTTCTCAATAAAATAGAATACATACAAGAAGATTCCATTAGAAGCTTCCGCTTCTAGAAGGATTCTCTAGATGCTTCTTTTAATATAAATAGAGTCGAGGGTATGAGAACCCTAGTTTGGATATTATTGTAAAAGAGCAATGCTCGACTGGAGGTTTCCCCACTCGAAGAGGCCCCTGAACATCGCTTATCCTGAACTGGCGCTATTCTGCCTTCTGTTCAAGTGCTATTTCTGTTGCTATTTCGTATATCATTTCTGTGTATTGTGAAGATTATGCTGGATATTTCACTGTTATTCTGTTATTTCTAGCATTTCGTTTCTGTTCTGCATATTTTATATATCTGGTATCTTGTATTATAATTACATTGTAAGGCATTTCCCCACAACAATCCATGTCCTGATGTGATCTGCCAGCACACATGGTCGTTGATATTGTTAAACGACCATTGCGTTGATTTGAATCATCAATTTCTAGTATATAAACTCTTATAGAAGTGGATGTCTAGATTTGGCCTCTCAAACCCTTCCATTCGTTTAGATCCGTTAGATGACCATTGGCTAAATATTTGTCATCGACGTGCACTTCTTAACCTCTCATGACGCATATGTTTTGGATGTGACTTTTCAATCACCCACAACCATCGGGTCCATTTGAAGACCATCGAAATAGCCTCTGTTGTTCATTCCAATTGTGTTGTGATGGCGTTGTTGAATGAAGGTTTTAAACCCACCTTTTCTAGCACGAGTCGTGGGGTTCATGGGGAGGGAGAGGAGGTGGAGGAGGAGGCGAATGACAGAAGGGAAAGGTGCAAGGGGGGAGGGTCAACGGGTTGGGTTTCTTGTGGGCACAGGAGCAGTTGGGTTGTCAACCCATCGCTTCTAGCACATA
>SNQJ01S0041346.1:0-14158 GCA_010110895.2 Picea sitchensis | reverse complement strand
ATTTTTCATAGGTGTTCCCTCTTGGGAAAGGATCTCTTGCTACTGCATTTTATCTCACCTCGAATGTGTCAGTATCATCGTTGATCTTTGATTTAATCTCAAGAAGTGGTGAAGCCCCGAAACCCCCCTCCTGTAGGTTGCAGTTTCTTAGATTGGGGCATACACTTTCCACCTGTCGCTTGCATTTTTAAATCAGGTAGAGAACCTTGAATGTGTCAGCCCCAGCATTGATCTCTAATCAAATATTGAGAAGTTGTGATGCCCTGACACCCCCCTCTTGCAAGTTACAACTTCTTCGATTTGGGGTGTACAATTTCCACTTGTCACTTGTATTTTTATATCGGATAGAGAACCTCAAATGCGTCAACCTTGTTGTCGATTTCCAATCGAATCTCGAGAAGTCATGAAACCCCAACACCCCCTTCCTGCAGGTTGCAACTTCTTTGATATATGGCATACACTTCCACCAGTGACTTTCATTTTTATATCATATAGTGAACCGTGAATGTATCAACCTCATCGTCGATTTTCGAGTGAATCTTGAGAAGTTTTGAAGCCTTGACACCCCCCTCTTGTAGGTTGTAGCTTTGTCAATCTAGGGTGTACACTTTCCACATGTTTTTTGCATTTTTATATCAGATAACAAACCTCAAATGTGTTAGCTCCATCTTCGATCTCCAATCGAATCTCAAGAAGTCTTAAAGCCTCGACATCCCCCTCCTGCAGGTTGCAACTTCTTTGATATGAGGCATCCACTTGGATAGAAATGTGGGATAAATTCAAGGACAATTAGTAAGTCTTCCCTTATGCATATTGCTAGAAAAGGAGTCGATGTCATCGCCAATATTACAATGGACATCATTGTAGTTAATCCTCTACAAAATGCGACTAATATTTTTAGTCATTGCCAAAGCAGGGACTATAGTTTTCGGTACCGAGTCAAATTACCTTGACTCTGTATTAATTCATACCAAATTCCCAACCATTTCCAAAGTTTACATGAAATTCTATATTATCTCTATTTATTTTCAAAAATAAATTCATTTTCTTATTTATAAGATTTCCCAATTATAATTTTTTATTGGTTCACAACAACATGATGTGACTTTATTTCCCTGGTGTATGGGATTTCTTTTTCTTAATTGTCAGAACTAAGAAATTATTTAAAAAAAAAAAATCATTGGTTAGTTTGTAAGCTCTAACACTGTATTATTTGACTATGGTTGCAGTCAATCAGGATAGCACAATGCACATCAATGCTCTGCAGTCGATGCTCTGCAGGTATGCTCATCACTGCCTTTGACTCCATAGTGTCATGTAGCTACCTCCTCACCACCTCCCCCACTGCAAACCCTGCACATTACATACAATAAAAACATTAGCAAACCAAGTATAAAAGCTCCTAAAAATACAAGAGTGTTATGTGTTTCAAGACAAAAAAGAGACCGGATAATAGAAATCACCCCAATTGCAGTTGCAAGGCCTAGCATGAATTACTAATTTGAATATAACTCCAGGAATTATAGCTCCAACTAGAAATACTAGAAATATAAGAACATCCCTATCTCGATTGCAAGGAATTGGACCCCAAAATCTACAATCGAGTGAAGCTCAAGGGAAATATGGTATATAAGCCAAAGGTGAAAGTCAAACTTTGAGCATATGCTACTACCAACTTAGAAGAAAGAACATGGTATGCTCAAGGACCAGCAAAAAACTCTGCATTGCATATGAAGCAAGTTGCTCCATGCACAAACAAACAAAAACTCCATATACCTTAGTTGGAAATGTGCAAGAGATTCATCTACAAGCACTCTGGAATGAGGTATTGCTATTTTTGAAAGAATTCTATTGTTATTTTGTCCCTTTCATAAATACAACAAGTGGTTTCTTTTATAATGAAAAAATTATGGGCATCCATATGCATCTATTTTTACAATAATATTAACATAACAATAATGCACCATTTTTCTATACAAGCAAGTGCAAATTGAAGTGGGTTGTGGAATTTTTCACAAGTTTTCTACAACTATTGTTGTTGGCATGGGAGGGAAGATTCCCTTCTGTCCTCATACGAGTTCCTTGATCACTGCTTGTTCTTATCGTTTGAAAACATTGTAACAAGCATTTTGGCATGCTAAATTTAGTCTTATTTGAAAGTAACTCACTCAATTCACATCATGATGTGGGCTTACGACCATGCCCTTTGGATCACCAAAGTCAATTTGTTCAATTGTTTATCTGAATAACACTAGACACAAATGTTTATGCACTAAACTTATAGTTGTCTCTTCAATTAAATGGGATACCTACCATAGCGGATTGGGGTTGATTTCATGTCGAACTGGTGGGTGATTTGCAAGTGAGCTTTCGTAAGATTTTGGAAACAAGAATCTTAATGTAGGGGTTCAATAGGAAAAAGAAAGGTTTACAGATATCAAGAGAAATATAAAGATTTGTCTCTGTATAAATAGTAAGGCCCAACCAAAAATATTGAAACAAAGGGATTTATTAGTGAAAAAACAAGTTATCGGTAAAAAAAACTATGCTTGCTAGCCCTAACGATTGCTAAAGTTGAACTCGTCTTAGCCCATCTCAACCCTTATTATAATAGTACGGGGTCAACGACCTACATGATAGAGCCCACATTCGATATATTATGCTACATAATAATACCATCATGATCTGAACCAACGCCCCCCTTTCCCGCTCACCTTTCCCCCATTCTCATCGTCTCGAATCTATCTGACTCTCTAACAAAAATATTCACAAAATCCAAAATGCACTAAGCCGAGGAACTTACTTGCAGGTGGTGCCACCCGAAGCCCTCTCATAGTAGCGATTCCTCACAAAATCCATCTTAGGACATCAAGCTCCTCACTAAGTGGGCGACATAGTGGAATTCAATATGTTCAACAAATGCATTATATTAATTCGACAATAGTCAAAATAATTAAAAATTCCAAGAGTCGTATCTTAATTCCTTAGTATGTGCAAAGCGTTCTCTTTGGAATATTTTTCCCACACGTCTGAAGCTTCCTTTCAACCCATATCTTGTCAGTTTTGATGGATTTATAGAAGAATAATTGTTGAAGCTAACATGTTGAAAGAAGTTTGATGATTTGAACGTTGTTATTAAACCACATTTTTCTTCCCCGCGATTTCCAAGTAGTATCACGAACATGCAACTCTTTGAGAACAAAATGTTTTGGTGAGCAACACATGGAGCATGTGCATGGATTGAGTGCTTTGTAGGGATGTGCAAGTGTAAATTAGTGAGCCTGGCTATGTGTACTTTAAACACACCCTAAAAGACACTTTAAAACATAAAAAGACATGTTTAAAGCACCTTATTCAACACATATTTAATAAATTAAATTAATTTAAATGTACTTTAATGAAATATGTTATTCTTCATCTTTTTATAAAAGTGTTCTTCAGTGGGTTCATAGTCTCGGTTGTGATCTAACCTTCAAATTTTATTACTACCTATTCACAGGATCATTCTATGGAAGTCATTTTTGCTCCTCCATTCATCGGGTCATGACCTTACCCTTCCTTGCAGAATCTTGACATTTCATCTGTGGTATTGTACCATTCCAGTTCCTAGGATCTTGGCATATTAGTGGAAGGATTTTCACATTTGCAGGTCATTGTATGGGAGCCATCATACTACTATTATGTACCCTCTATATATAGAACTATTGAGAAGCCATGTGCGTATATTCATTATAGTAAACGACACATCCTATAATAACCATATATAATTATAGTAAACGACTGTGAAGAATAGTTTCTAATTATAGATTGTTAGTGTAATAATGGAGAAATTATAGAAATTCTAATTATTAGGGTTTATTATGCATGGTTATTATCTCGTTAGGATTATTGCCCTAATTACTTCTCAGATCCTATTTCTTAGGAATATGTTCAAACTACTAAACTATGTTGTATTCCTGTAAATGTATTCGATGTTGGATTGATGAATGTGAAGTGACTTGTGGGAAGTCTCCAATGTGAGCATTGTCTCACCTAAGAGATGCATCTCACCTTTCCCATACCTTGTCTTTTCATATTCTGTTTTGGTATCAAAGTGAGTTGAAGCAACTAAGTTGAGGTACATGAGACACTGCTTGGGTGTGTTTGCAGCTGCCATCCAAGTCTGGCTATAGTCATGTGAAGGAATCACTCTCTAGAAGATAAGGTCCATGAAAAATGTTGTGGTGAATTTCCACTCTCGTTACTTCTTGTTGATTCTAACTGTTCATTTACACTTTCAGTGTTTCGAGTTGACCATCCCGCTTTACATTTTGCTTTATTTGGACTTTGTTGTACATCTTTGAAAGAATTCTCTCTTGAAATAACACCTCCAATGCATCGCCTTGTGTTTTGGTTGTTATTGTCTCATTCGTGTAGACACTAATCACAGATAGACTCGTTCAATTCTCCTCATGCAAGACATAAAGGAGTCATCGTGATAGAAAGGAAACAATCGATGTTAAGGACAATCACTACCATGAACTGTATGAGTAGGCGTTGAAGGAGCCATGAAATCACTGCTCAGGAAATCGCTACATAGGGAACCACGAAATCATTGATTCACTACAGAAAGGATCCGCCACTAGTGGAATAAGTCACCTGTGGAGAAGTCACCCGTGTGGTGGAATAAATCCACATGTTGAAAAACTCTGCCAAGAAGGGCTCGTTGTTTGGTCGAAAGAAGGAGCATCCAACATGCGTATGGACTGGAATTGGTTCTTTCTAATGCATTTGTTGTGTGAAGGCGTGTGACTATTGTGTGGAGTTTGTAGCATAGAGGTATGTGATTCGTATGTGTGTTGGATAAGCCACATGGGCAAAAGAGGTGCGGACTATGTGTGGGTATTGTTCACGATCACTAGTGGGTATCAAGGTGCACGGAAAAGAAGTCTGCTAAGGAGGAATTGTTACATCATCCAGCAAGGAAGGTATTTTTTGTTCGCAGAAAGTTTCTTGATTGATTTGATGTTGTGAGATTAATTATGGCTTTAACCCTTTGGCAGAATCTTATTTAAATGAAGAAACCAAGTTTGATGGTGAAAATTATATGAATTGGAAGTTCAAATAATGCAGACATTAATGGAAGGGTATATTGTATGGGAAATAGCATGTGGTGATGAAGCTAAGCCAGATGTCATTGCAGGAGCTACAACTGTGTCAAATCAAGGTTGGGAGAAACGAGAGATTAAGGCTAAAGTGTTGCTAATAATGTGTTGTAGAAAAATTCCCATGTGGACAGGTGAATATCCTCTTGGATCCTAGACCCCTATTACCAAGACAGAAATATGCTAACATTGGACACTAACATTCCTTTGAATCTAACTAACTAATCAGAAAGAGAAGGAGAAGGAAGAAAGTGTGATGCACCTTATTCCGATGTTTGTTCTCGCTGCTCCAACTTGAGCTTGATCTCCGAGCTCCTTAGCATTGTTTGACACCTAAAATGAAATGGACAACAAGACAAAGAACTCCTACTCTACTCTATAATATTGGTACAAGCCCAAACAGGTTGGATCCGATGGTGGAAAGCAAGGAGTTTTTCACCGTTGGGCAAGGTTCAATTCTCATGAGGGCTTTACCTGGAGCCATGGGGGAACCTTGAGGTACTGTTCGAACGTGTGGTTGCACCCATAGATACTATATTAAATGGTATCATGACCCATGCACACATAAGTGGATCAAAGCCCACCCCCATGTCCTTCAAATTTTATTTCCCGCAGGGGTGTAGACCGATTGGCAAGTGTCGTGTAAATTGAAGGAAATATGTAAAAAGAGGTCGCAAGGTTGATTCTCACCCCGATTTATCCAGAGGCGTGCTTGCAGGCGGTGTGATTCTCCCTAGGGGTTATAAGGTAGCCAGCAGGATTCGACCCCATGTCACGCGAGTACGATATTGTCGTCGTTACCGATTCCCCTAGTCACAAAAAAAAAAAAACTAGTCCAATCAAATCCATCTATAAGACAAACATATGTGAAGAGCCATAGGTTAGAAGGAAATAGGCCAAGAAATATATTAATGAGAACTCTTAAAGAAATACTTACAGACTATAGATGCAGTTGCAACAACTTCCCCAAGTCCTCCTTGTCCATCCCTTGCACAAAGCTCCCAAAATCATAGGTTTGACATCCTAAAGCTTTCTCCCAAGNCCCCCCTTCTCCATGGAAATCTCTCATTATATAGGATTTGAAGGCTTAACCACCATAGAGAGGATCACTCATCATATCCACTAAAAAGGGATCTGAAAGATATTTAGGGAGAAAATATCTCTTAAGGATTTTAGGGAGGAAATATCTCTCAAGGATTTGGAGGAAATGTTTCAACCATCCATGAGATCCCCCACCTTCCCTAAAAAATAGGAAACCAAATGTGAGGTGGATTCTCACACTTAATTAATTTCTTTTCCATGAATATTAATAATAATTCATGTGCACTTGGTATTTTGGCCTTCATATAATATATCCCTCCTCCACATTGACTAAGGATTGTGACATAGGTTATTCCATGGTGTCAAGGTGTATGAGACACTTATATGACACTTACGACACTTAGGCTGAGGTACCTAGGTGTGCAAATTTCATGTGTAACAAAATTCCCCCTAAAGTGTGAGGTCAGAAGAGAGAATGATGGCCAAAACACTTTACAAATATTTAATGCAAGGGTGTGGAGTTGGAGAACCTGGAAGAAGCTGCAACAAACCATCAAACAATATTAAAAAATGTTCCATTTCCGAGGCAGGCATACCTATGCTCGGAATACGAGATGACTCAAAGCACGGCCACCGACCAATATACTACGAATACATGAAAAATATTGACCAAGGATATGGCCACCAAAGATACAATGTGGATCCATACCTCCATGACATGAACTGATCATAACCACGAAAAATACACAGTGGAGTTACGAGATGATAAAACATAGTCACATACCAATACAATGTGGATCTATGTGACAGTCTATACATCAGCATGCTCAAATGATGTCCTTCGCAGCCTGAACAAAGCAGTTTAACAGAGTGAATGCTCAACCCAGGGTCTTCATCCCAATCCCGATGTTGTATGAATCTAGCCATGTGAATAGATGTTTTGATGTCGAACATGGTAGAAACCACTTGATTATTGGTCATTGAGGTAAACCATTAACAAGTGTGAGGGAAATCACCAATGATGTCAATGACTCCCAAGGTACCCTAGTACATTCCAGCGAATGTTAATAAATGAGTTGAGGTCGAATAGTTATGGAATCATCCGATCATAGGTCAATGATATAAACCTATTGTCAGAGGCGAGGAGGCTTGCCATTGAGGCATGCAACTCCCAAGGTACTAACTGGTTTCTAAGTCTAATTCTCGGATTATGTGTTGAAGTCAACAGGAAAATACTCGTCGAAGGAGGGCCTTGATGTATCCCCCATCATTGACACGAAACTGACACAAGAAAGTGATGTAAGATGGTGAATCGAATGAGTATGGACTGACATAGGAAACAAAAACTGGAAATACTACAAATGGATGCTTTGAAGTGAAACTTCCCTTGAACATGATGAGGCACGACAAGTGACTTGGAAGCATTGACTCGATGAGTACCAAAAATGTAATGTGACGACAACAAGAGAACTCTTTGACTAGATGAAAAAATACTACAGATGGATGGTTTGAAGTGAAACTTCCCTTGAACATGATGAGGCACGACAACTGACTTGGTAGCATTGACTCGATGAGTACCAAAAATGTAATATGACGACAATAAGAGCACTCTTCGACTAGATGAAAAAGTTTGGCAACACATGGAATTGGTATGACTCAGAGACAAGCGGATTACCTAATTTTAAGATGAGACACAAACAGGTGCCATGTTCAAGGGTGACAAAAGCTGCCATAAAGAATTCTCAAAAACTTGACCCACTTCCTTCAATTTTTCCCCCACCCAGAGAGATGAGTACCTCGTTTTAATTTATCGAGCTCAAGGAGGGTAACGCATGCTCGATATAACTCACCTTCGGTAAGTTCATCTTCCTTTGTTTAATGAACTGGAAGAAGTAAGGGTTCGTCCCCATATGGACCCTTCAATGTGTAGTTTAGCGAGTTCAGAGAAGGAAAATTCAGTGTTTTTTCATGTTTAGAGAGTCTGAAAAGAGCTTAAAGGCGACTCCAGGGTTGTCCTTTTTCGTAATTTTAGTCTCGCGAGGCCGAAAAAACGATAAACTACCACTTGAAAGACACCCTTTCAAACCTTTTAACAAGTGTGAAAGGAAGCAAGATCACTCAACAATCTTTTCATGTTTGAGAGTCTGAAAAGAGATTAAAGGAAACTCCAGGGGGTTCATTTTTCGTATAACCTTTATGAGTCCGAAAAAGTGATAAAAGTATACTCGGTTACATTCTCATGTATTTACGAGCATGATAAAGAACAAATACTAAGCTCGGTATTGGTTTCATTTTTACACAAGCTTGAAACAAAATTAAACTTATACTTGTAAATTCCCAATGTAATTTCCAAAGGTAGGGATACCCATGGATGGTTGGTACTATGCCCCCATCTTGAAAAGCTAGCGGCTTAACTCCAGATTAATAATCAAAGGCTGGAGACATGCCCCCCCAAGCTTCATTCCATTCGTTGACTTTGAGGTTGTCAGCAATTTCTGTACTAGATGGAGAAAAAGGATAAGGGCGGATGAAATGAAGGTTCTACTACGAGATCTAATGAAAGACTCAACTCAATATCTGACTCGATGACTCGATATCTACAAGATCTAGCGAAAGACTCGACTTGTTAAGAGAGGTGATTGTTTCATTTTTTAACGAGCTTGACACATGAAAAGAACTATGCTCAAGACCTATGTTTCATTTTTTAACGAGCTTGCCACAAAGGAGCAAAACTATGCTCATGGCTCCGAGTTCAATCCCCTAATTTATGTTTCATTTTTTAACGAGCTTGCCATGGAGAGGAAAACTATGCTCGTAGCTTTTGTTTCATTTTTTAATGAGCTTTCCACGGAGAAGAAAAACTATGCTCGTAACCTCTTCTTGATCATGGCTTCCAAGAGGATAATGCTCTGGAAGGAATACATGTCAAGGGACAAACGTCGGTCATGGATTCCAAGAGATCTCCGCTAGATGGAAGAAAAGCACTCTGGAAGGAATACATCTCGACGACCTCGATAAGGGTAGAACATAGTTACCAACTTAATGAGAACTGTGACCTCAAAACGAGAACTCTGGCCCAAAAAATCCATATTTTTGCATAAAAAACATCAAAATCAATCCCCAAATCAAAAAGTGGTGCTACCGGTAGCACCATTTTTTAAAACGGGGTAAAAATTACAACATTTTTCAAACATGGGCTTCAAAACTTAGACAATAGCTCAGAAAAACCTTAAAATCAACACCTAAAAACAAATAAGATGTTTTTGAGTTTTTCTTTTCTTTTCAAAACGTTAAATTTTGAGATCATTTTAAATCGTATTTTTATCACTTGGTACCATTAAAACCAAAACCTCAAAATCAACCATCAAATTGAAAAGTACTGCTACCAGTAGCACCCATTTTAAAATTGGGTATGAAAATGACACATTTTTATAATGTGGTAAAAGAACTCATAATTACTATAAACAAAATCATAAAAGAAACCCTTAAATGTTTAGTTTTTAAATGTTATTATCACGCAAAACACAAGGTAATACATAATGCCATGAAAATATCACAATATACTTTAAAAATTCAACGTCACTTTTTAATAATTTTTTACTTTTAATAATAAAACAGTAAAGCTAAAGTTATATTGAATGAAACATAAATAATTTCTTAATTAGTATTGTTAAATTGACCATATTCAAAACATATATAGCTAAGAAATTTGCCAGACTAACAGATTTGTAATGAAAAACTAAGAAAAATTAGAATTAGACTCATTGGATCTGACATAATTATAGACTAGCGACATTATATTGCTTTTGTGTAAGCACATTGGATACCCAATGCAATCTAGGTTGTATGACGAATTAGGATTAGACTACTCCACTATCTCATCTCATTTCAATTTCAATAAATACGAGACGTTCACAGTAACGACACTTTCACCACACTGCCTGTGGAACATTTTTAACAAATAAATAACGTTTGAAACAACTACCAATAAATTTTACATTAATTCTTGATCGGAGGTCAACACTCCACGATTTACTTGAAGATCCAAGTAATATTTCTCGTCTAAACATGTGGGTGTCAAATCTAAGGGCACGATGGGATCAAATTTCAAATTAGAATTTGGTTTTGGGCATTTATCTTTGAGCGAAGCGTAATCAGCGAGGATCCATCTTGAGGTCCACGATGACTCATTCCCACTTGAAATTGTAAAACTGTTGTTCTGCTGGGCGGAGAACAATCACGAAACCCCAGATGAGAATAAATACACCAAATTAATAAAGATTAAATTATATTAAAGCGGGATTATGATGACAGGAGCTCAATGAATCAATATTATATGGATGCTTATAATATTTAGTTACTACTCTATATGGATGCTTATAATATAATTACTATCACGATAGAGTGACAATGTCTTCCTCAGACATATGTTTTGCAGCTAAATTTTGTGACCATTCACATTCCCCATCAAACCTTCGACTCTAAAGATTTAATCCCGATACTGTCTTTATATCACACAGAGCTGAAACACCGCGGAGTTTTTCATGTTAGAGCCTGTGGCATTTGTGCACTAAGAATATCATCAATGCGAGTTACTTGCTTTACAACCCTACTTGACTTTGCCGTTGCGTCGAAAAATACCATTATCATGTCATACAGATCAAATAGCATTTTTGTAATATTGTTTTGTCCTCTCAGTGTATTGTTGTCATGTCCAACGTTTTCAACTTGGACTTTGGATTACTGGTGTATCCGGCTCTCGATCGAATGTGATTGCACCTATCCCTGCTTTCTTAGCCCTTATAGCAAAACCATTCGCTCCCTTCTTTCTAACCCCAATCAATGACGGGTACGGCTAGGGGCATCTCCTCTCTCCATGTCCCCATCTCCACAGTTCGTGTTGGGCAATCAGTGGAATCAAAGGTTCTAGGTTGGGGCTCAAGTGGATGATATGGATTATAGTATTAATTACACGGGTTTTCAAGCAACGAACTTAAAAATATGTCTCACGGTTAGTTATGATGTAATCACATATCTCAGTTAATGATGTAAAATTATAGTTTCACTAATATAATGAGCTAATTTTCTACCGAGAAAAAAAAAGCGTGTCCACCAATTTCTTTGCTTTATAAGTGGATGAGTGATGTGCAGCATACATTATAATATGGTCGCAGTAGTGTATCTAGAAAACACTATACAATGCCCCCACATTGTGGGATGGCTCATAACTTTGGTTGCTAATGTCACCAATCACCATGGACCCCAAAACATTAGTTGGTAATGTTACCGATCACCATGGACAACCAACATTACAAAACTTAGGACAAAGTATAATAATGCAATGTCCTTCCACCCATGGTATACTTCTTCATTCCCTATGTATCCATGGCGTAACCTATCTTGAAACGTCTAGCGAATTCTTGAAAATAACACAACATGAAACTGCTAGCGAGTTCTTCAAAACAGCTTTCGACAAAACAAATATATTATTGTTTTTGTTTGTTATGTGTCCATGGTGTAAAGCCATCATGAAACTTCAAGCGGATTCTTCAAAACAACTTATCCATACAAGTTATTGATGGTTTCTTTTACTCCAGATGTATCCATGGTGTAATCGATCATAGAAACTTCTAGTGGATTCTTCTAAAAAGACTTTTTGACTTCTTGCTAACTACCCACGTTAATACTCCTAAAATTTTAATTCAACCATCCCCTTTCATACCAACTAATCTTACCCATTTGGACAAAAATAAAAAAGAAAAAGATAGCGAAGGACCCGCATTTCCACAACTCTACGTTCACGAATATCACGATTAAAGAGAAAACTGTGTTTATGAATATCACGATTAAAAAAGAAACTCTGACATAGCTCTGTCATGGTTTACATATGTGCACACCAATCTCGGCAACTCAAACCGGGTATGTCATGGTTTCTGAGAATCTGAATGTACCTTGACGCGCAATCTCTAAATAAGGGTGAAACGGCGGAAAATGCAATAAAGCCCTTCTATACGAAGCACACTATCTTTATGCAGCGGCTAATACCCAACAATGAGCTATGATCACCAGTTTGGGCCGATGCAGTTGAACAACAATCCCGCTATGGATGGATGTGATAGATCTCTCGACAAAAGCCCCCCGTCCATTCATCCGGGTTTGGAGGATATAGTTTAAACCGCCAGGATAGCGTCGTAATAATTACTACACCCATGGAAGGTTATGGCGGGAGCCTATGGCGAAGTGATGTCGAACGTAGCCTCAACTTGCATGGGCTTTGGCCCAAGTCAGTGGTAGCGAGTAATGCGTTATCCTCTTAATATGGAAGGGCTTTCTTGTCGAAGAACCATCCTGAAGGACTGGGCGGAGGCTTGTGAAGTGGCGGTATGCGCCTCTGACCCCAGTGAGCTTTGTCCGATAATGTTCCAATCATTGACCAACTCATGTACTCTATACATTACATGGGGTGACCCGATTTACAACGGTCTTGTATTTATTTCTTTCAATTTTCAATTTATTGTTCCCCCTCGGCTTATTTTGGATGTTTCGTGCAATTTTCTTATTTTAGAAAGAATTTCACTTCGAAGAGAATGTTGCTTATTTATCCATCGAGATTTAATGGAGGAAAAATTAATACGTGAACTTCTGGGCACAGCATAATGTATAGCACCGATGGCATAAAGTAACAGCGAGACGATATAAATGCCTTGATATTCCAGCTTCTCTTGAGGAAAAGGCACTGGATTTTAATTGTTTTTAAAGCATTCGAAATAGTAATTCAAAGGAATAAAAGAAATTGGAGTTACAAAAGCTCTTGATGTTAAAGACGGGATCGGTCGTTGTGTTGGTATTGTTTATTAATTGATGCACAAGGTTCATCCTCGCCCTAGGACTTTGAACCACCTCTCGAAGATCTGATCGTCGACTCAATCATGACAACGAGGTTGACCCTTAAAATCATTATGTGAAGGCACAGGGCCTCGTTCTTCCTATCTTGACAAACCTCCATTCTCTTGGAGTAATCCCTGATTGGTAATTTTATAGTTCGAATTGATGTTTAAAAGACCTTGGGATCGAATGAATTGTGTTGGTATTGTTTATTAATTGATGCACAAGGTTCATCCTCGCCCTAGGACTTTGAACCACCTCTCGAAGATCTGATCGTCGACTCAATCATGACAACGAGGTTGACCCTTAAAATCATTATGTGAAGGCACAGGGCCTCGTTCTTCCTATCTTGACAAACCTCCATTCTCTTGGAGTAAGCCCTGATTAGTAATTTTATAGTTCGAAATTTGTGGCCCAATCCAATCTCAATACATAACTGGATCTTGGAATATCGACAGTGCAAAATGCAGGGACAACTATCCTTTTTGGGGGAGGTTTTTTTAATTTATGTTCCTGTCTATAGAAGGTTGTGATTTGATCTTCCAATCTAACCGATGTTTCATGGGCATGCGAGGACTGTATCTCGACCATTAGAGCTTAGATTTAAATTTCCATGGCCCATGTTTCCATGGCGCGTTATCCTTGCTCCCAAACCAGATGGCTTTACAATTCACTTCTATCGGGTTTGTTGGAATTTCACCAAAATCAATCTCAAAAGAATGTTGCAATACATTTAAAAGATAGGGAAAACCAGAGGTAATACAAACTCTACATTTTTGTCCCTCATCTCGAAATAAGCCAACCCTTCGTCTCTCTCCATGTTTTGTCCCATCTCTCTTTGTAATGCCTCATCATAAATTTTTGTCAAAAATTATAGCAAACACATTGAAAAAACTTCTACATAAAGTAATCTCAGAAAACCAAGGGGGAATTCATCGAGGGAAAACAAAAAAAACTCATTTGGTAAATTGGAACATGGTTAGAGAAACAAAAGAACATGGGGGATATCGAATAAGAGATCCTTCCATAATGAATCTATCTTTGAGAGTGAAAATAATATGGAGATTGGTATCAGGAAGGTATGATTG
>SNQJ01S0041345.1:168167-181675 GCA_010110895.2 Picea sitchensis | reverse complement strand
TTCTGCATTTGTTTTATTTTATTGCTCCGTGGTCCTGTTTTCTAACATTACACATTCACTAGGATATCGTGGCTTCAAGAGAGAATCCACTTTCACTACACCTCTTCGACCAACACCTCAGCAGCAGACTCCTTATCGAGGACCACATCACCAGCAACAACGTCGACCACAGTAGCAGCAGTTTAGGCCTATTCAACAGAACAGACCAGGGTTCCAGGTCGGTGGGCAGTTAGCTTCTACTTCGGGTACTAGGAGTACTTGACCAAAGAAAGGGTGTTGGACATGTGGGGAGCCACATTACCAGCGTGACTACCCAGTAGAGAGGATCAGAGCATATGGATCATCTAGAAACACTATCGTGGGAGATTTGGGCAAGGCTCATTGGATTCATGCAACGGTGAATAACCTCCAGGAAGAGCACCAATCAACTGTGCTCGAGACGTTAGGTACCATCGCTGACCAAACCCTTAGTATTTTGATAGATTCAGGTGCTACAGAGAGTTTCATTTCTGGGGCAGCACTAAAAAGAATTAAGGTAAAGGCAGTCGAACATGATGATTTTAGCTTTGTAGAAATGGCTTCAGGAGCCAAACAGAAGGTTGGAGGGAAGGTTACGAGTTGCAGCCTTAACCTAGGAGAGTTTATCACTAGGGCCAACCTGTACGTCACGATCTTAGGATCTTATGACTTCATGATCGGTATGGACTGGTTGGAATCGCATGAGGCGATACTCAACTGTAAGACAAAAAGGTTGAGCTTGGTCGATGATGAGGGATAGAGACCCATGATTGTAGGTTGGAACCAGGGTGTTTCCCTGACGTTCATCTCTTCCTTGCAGCTATAGAAGAGCATGTGCAAGGGATGTAAGCTTTATGTGATCCTTGCGTTAAACGAGAAGGGAGTAGCGGAAGGTATAGAACACCTTCCGGTGGTGAGAGAGTTTTCATAAATCTTCCCTGAGGAGTTACCTGGGATGCCATCGGAGAGGGAGTTGGAATTTACCATCGACCTAAAACTGGGAACTTAACCGATAGCAAGAACGCCTTATCGGATGTCAACCCCAGAGTTACAGGAACTGAGAATGCAACTGAAGGAGTTGTTGGACCTAGGACTTATATGTTTGAGTGTGTCACCATGGGGGGTGCCTGTTATTGTCATACAGAAGAAGGATGGGTCGTGGAGACTCTGCATTGAATACCGTCAATTGAACAAAGAAATGATGAAGAATCAGTATCGGTTGCCAAGGATTGATGATTTGTTTGATCAGATGAAAGGCGTGATGGTGTTTTTGAAAATCAACTTGAGATCAGGGTGTCACTAGTTACAGATCAAAGAGGATGGCATCCCTACGACCGCCTTTAAGACAAGGTTTTGACATTATGAGTTTACCATTTTATCGTTTGGACTGACGAACGCCCCGGGGGTATTTATGAGTTTGATGAACGAGGTGTTCCACGAATACTTGGACAAGTTTGTCCAAGTATTCATTGACGATATTTTGATTTATTCTCGGATGATGGAGGATCATGACGAGCACTTATGCATGGTACTACAATGTCTACGGGATAAAAAATTGTATGGGAAGTTGTCTAAACACTCGTTTTATCAATCGGATATTCACTACTTAGGGCATGTCATGTCTGGCGAAGGTATCGATGTGGATCCAGCAAAGGTAGAGGATATTATGGAATGGCCTGCATTGACGAATGTCTCTGAAATGCGTAGCTTCATGGGTTTAGTGGGATACTATCGACAGTTCGTCGAGGGTTTTTCGAAGATATCAAATCCGATCAAAGAATTACAGAAGAAGAACAAGAAGTTTGTCTGGACCGTGAAATGCACAGAGGCATTTCGGAGGCTCAAGGATCTATTGACGACAACACTAATACTGAAGGTCCCTGACATGGACGTAGACTTCTTGGTATGCACTGACGCATCCAAGGAAGGCTTAGGAAGAGTCTTGATGCAAGGCGGTCAAGTGATTGCTTACATCTCCATAAAGTTGAGAAGGCATGAGGAGAACTATGCAACGCATGATTTGGAGTTGTTAGCCATTGTTTATGCCTTGAGAGTTTGGAGACACTACCGTATTGGATGAAAATTTGAACTAAAAATGGACCACTATGGACTACAACACATCTTTACGCAAAGCGACTTGAACGTGTGACAACGACGTTGGTCGTAAGTTCTTAGTGAGTATGTTTTTGAGATTACTTACATAAAGGGAACATTGAACAGAGTGGCAGATGCATTGAGTCAGAGACCACGCATATTTTTGGTGATGCCTCTTCAAACGAATTTACGTGAAAAGATTCTAACTTTATAGCACAACGATGACTGGTACAAAGAGGTCAAGGATTTTATTGGAAAAAACACAAAGATGGTACCAAAATTTGAAGGGTTTACTATGGACGACGACAGACTATTGAGATTTAAAAGTCAAATTTACGTACCGCCCAATGACGAGTTGAGGAGTTTGATCCTAAATGAGGCCCACAAAGCAATGTACCTGGATCTTCTTGGAGTCACAAAGATGAGGGCAGACCTTAAACCCCTTATTCTTTTGTAAAGGAATGAAGGCAGACATAGCCAACCACGTGGCCAGATGTCTAGAATGTTAGCAGGTGAAGGTTGAGCATAGATATATGGTAGGACTACTACAACCACACGCTATTATGGAATCTAAATGGGAGGTCATTTCGATGGATTTCATTGTTGGATTTCCACTGACGACAACGAGACATGACTCGATTTTTGTGGTAGTCGACACTTTGATGAAGAGTGCTCATTTTATTCATGTGCGTATGACGTATCAGGCACCGACATAGCTAGAGTTTTCATCAGTGAGATTGTGAGGCTGCATGGCATTCCTAAGAGGATTATATCTAATAGAGGATCAATGTTTAGAGGACGATTTTGGACTAGTTTCCAAGAGGCCTTGGGAACCCAACTTAACTTTAGTACCGTGTATCACCTGGAGACAGACGGGCATACCAAATGAAAAAACCAAATCTTGGAGGATATGTTGTGTATGTACGTTATGGACCAACAAAAGCGTTGGGAATAGTTCTTTCCACTGGTATAGTTTACGTACAACAACAATTATCAAAGCACCATTAATATGGCACCGTTCGTGTTTCTTTACGGGCGACCGTGTCAGACGTCTTTGAGTTCGGATTGACTTGAGGATAGGGTCCTGGTGGAACCAGAAGTGATCCAAGAAGTGGGATATCAAATGAAAACAATAAGACAAAGGATCAATGTTATAACCCTAAATTGCACCATACATGCTTACCTAGCATCAGACCATCTCATATCCCTTCTTTGCCAAAGCACTGTTGAACAACTCTTTAAAAACCCTCTTTTATAAAGGCCCACACGCCCTACTCCATTACTGCACACATGTACATGCTAGCTGACCTCAAACAACCCGCGTGGACCGACAAAAGCACAAAAAAAGGAAAGTTGCCGACAGAACACACAGCTCTGGGTGAGTTAACTGAAACTACCGGCCATGCATGGCCGAGGGTTTGTCCAAATACCTAGCTCCTTCTAACCTATAAAAGAAGGGATAGGGGTCCCATTTGGAGGAGGAAAAATATAGCAAAGAAACTTTGCCCATTTGCATATTCCCATTGTCCCAACCCTTTAGCCATCCTTATGCTAGAAGAGAGACAAAGCAAAGAAGTTGGAGGACAGTTGAAGAGGAGCCCAAGATTAGGTTTGCAGAGCGGTGGCCGGTCTTGACTTTTTATAAGTTCACTCATTCAAAGTAATAAAAAAAATGCTTTTCCCGTCCCAATTCATGAGTTATTCATAATTTGTTAAGTACATGTTTGAATTTCTAACCTATTAGTCTATAGGTAAGATGCATGTGTAGTTGTTGCTTGTCTTGTATGCAGGTCAACATTGGAAAGGAGAACTGCAAACAAGTGGTCAAGTGAAACAAGGGATTGACATCAAACGCCTGGAATGAGGTAGGTTGATCTAGCCATGTTTTACTGAAAATAAATAGGATTTAACTCTGGGGACAAAGGTAGAAAGTAGATTTTCTCTTGGTCATATCTGCATGCAAAGCATAACCCTATTTGCTAGTCCGTAAGGAGATTTCTCTCACAACAGAATTGGTGACCATACTGGGGATGATCTCTAGGTTTCTTAGGAATTTTATGTGTTTTTGGGTAGTTTAAAAGATTGGTTTTTCTTGCCTATTTTTTTTTTAGTTTCTGTAAGGTCTGAGATAGCAGAGAGTATGGTTTACCATACCATCTTTCTTTGTTATTTGCTTGACTGTGTTTGTTGGGACCCACAGAGGTACACGCGACCTGCATAAGGTCTGCACGCGTGTACCCGCACCCTACTCTCTTACAGCCCCCGTGTGAACGCTAGTTGAGGAAGTAGCAATAGTGTGTAGAGTCTAGAGAATTTTTGAGGCAGTCATCCTCTTCCCTGTCAGAATCAGACATTCTCAGGGGTTTTCTGGAGTTCTGTCTGAGTCTTGGTTGTTTGCAGTCTTATCTCAGATTGTTTTGCTTTATGATTTTTCCTTACATTATTTGTTTTTTCTATTAAAAAGAGTGTCCAAGCCTTCAAGGGATCCTAGTTATCAATATCAGTGGTCTCTTCCTAGTCTGGGTTGTCTGTTTTTGCTTTTTCTCAGAGTTTAGATATACACGCGGCTTGTACAAGGTCAGCCCGCGTGTACACGCCCTCTGTCTCTACACAGCTCGCGTTCACACACTTGTTAGATTAACAGTAGCGTGCTTATACATGATACTTTTTGTTGAGGGTAAGGCAATCATCCTTTCCCTTGATAAGAATTATACCTGTCTGATGTTTGAATCTCTGTCTTAGTAGTCAGTAGCTTAGGATTAATCTTACCCTTAGCTTCCTTTTTCTCATTTAAAAATTGTCAAAAAAAAGAATTTTTTAGGGTTTTTAGACAAGTGTGAGAGTCATTTTTTAAAATTGCTAGTGTGTGATTTGTTGAATTGATTCTTTGCGATCTGCGATTGGGCCAGAATTGTTTTTCTTGGTTTTTGCTTGTTGGTATTTTTCTTTTTTTATTTATCAAGCATTTAAATATAAAAAAAAACCTCTTTTCATTTTCTTGTTTGGTTGAAGAGTGTGTTTCTGCGTTATTAGCCAAGGAAAAGTCATTTATTTCATAAGTTTTTGCAGTTTACTTAGATCATAAGTAGCTTGTAGTCAAGTGAAATTTCTTTTGAGTTTGTTGTCCAAAATCTTAGAAAATTAAAAAATATTTATTTTGAAAAGTTGTTGAAATTTTGCATTAAGTAAAAGTTTTTTGTTTCCAGCTTATTTATTTATTTTTTTCTTTCGTCTTTTACACATCATTAGTTTCACTTTCATACCCCTTGACATAATACAAAACCATAAAATTAACACTAAATCTAAAATCTACTAGACTTTTATGTTTGTAGGGTTCACCAACTAGTTCAGGATTAGGGCCTTGGATTAGGGTGGAGAGGAAACTCTTCAAGGCCATTTAAAATAAAACATTGGAGTCTAAGTTAGGGAGTGTCTAAGTCCAGTATTTTGAAATTTATCTGGGACCCCCCTCTAACACAGGGGATAAACATGAGGTCACGTGCGGAAAGGTAGTGGAGATAACCCCTCCAAAGTTGGACCAATTGTAGTGGAAAACACATATAGAGGGCTTGTTTTGGGATTCCGTTGATTCCATTTTCCACGGGGCTTTGTGGGTCTTGAATTCGTTCAAGGTCCTCAGTTGTCTTCCAGACCACTTGCTTTTGATACCCTTGATAGGTTTCAGGCTCGATACCCTGCTCATTGTGGTTTACCCGACTTTCGACTGTACCCGCCTGGTGACTGTTTGCACCCTAGCAACCTAGTTGCCTATCTATTTTAGGGACATACACAGGTGTCTGCGGGGGTATACCACGGTATCTAGGACAGACATTGGGCCACACTTTGCAGAGTATACCTGGAGGGTGCTTCCATGTTCGATTTGCACTTGCACCGGTAAGTTTCTCTATTGTTGGTTGTTGTAATTGTTCTTCCAATTAATTTAGTGTTTGCCTTTTTTCGTCTAGGGACTTTTTTAGTGTGTGTTACTTTTGAGCGTTTAGACTACCTTAGAGTACCTTTGATCTTCTCACATAGTGGAGGATCACGAGCTCTGCCGGTCACGAAGGCTTCTTGGCCTTCCACCGGTTACACTGGAGCCACCCCCGCCACCATTGAGGCGAAAGCTAGACCAACAAGGGTCTTTTGAAGCGACCGGGTTACAAGCAATTGTGCCTGACCAACACCCAGAGGAATCGACTATTTTGGACCTTGAAGCACATGCTCTTGGCCTAGTTGAAACCCCAACCACTGATTTCTTGGCACCTTTCATCGTACCAATCCAATTTTACGAGCGCCAGACAGTGTTGCACACAGCAATGGAAACAAATGTTGTTACTCCCTCTGGGGATTCTTCCATTCCCACTATGGTTGTCACCACAAAAGAGTTTTCACCTCCTAACCCACTGTCATCGGTCTGAGCCACCATGGTCTCGACCGCTTCTACATCGCACAGTGGTCCGATCCCATCTTTGGCGGCGGCCACAACCCCTTTCACACCAAGTGCGACATGCCCTCCATTCTCATATGGGATGCCTAGTTCGAGTACAAGTCCTGTACTTTCCTACTCCACTTTCAGACTTCAGTTCTGGGGACAGGGAGCTCTAGTGCTCCTCTGCAAGGTCACATAGGGGGCACTCCTGCTCCTTTTAATACTTTTCCTTATAGAGGAGGTCATATCCCTCCTTTGTCCCCTTCACTCAGTGGCTCGCATCAGCAGTCCTTCGGGCAACCTACATACCATAGTTTATTTGGAGCGGGGAGTCAAGGACCACCTTAACTTAACATGCCGGTAGGTTCAACACCATTTTCTTTGGTCAGAACGTTTGGTAATAATGCCTTCTTGTCAGCCGCCTTCCCGACTGGGGACAATCCCAGTTTTGGACAATCTATTTCTATGCAGGGTACTATTCTTGCACAGTGGGCAAGCCTAGGAACTTCCTTCGCATCAGGACCTTGGAATTCCAAGTAGGGATCCGTCCTCTCGTCCAGAATGTCGATATGGGGTAATTCTTTCCACAATCAATGGAACCCCGAACAAACTACTATGCCGATCCCCACGGGACCAACATGGGGCAACCCTTCCCAGAGTCCTTCGAATATAATGCATGTGAACCCATCTATGTCCTATTTGGGAAATCAGTCGATGATGTCTCCACATATGCAAAATCCATACGCTGGCTAGGGCCCTGGTTTCTACCAGAATCCGGGCCAACAACCAAACTTTTCCTGGCAACCTAGTGCCAGTCAAACTCCAGGCCCCTTTTTCCCAAGTTATCACCAACAACCCAAACTACCTTTCCTGGTGACTTTGCACTTGCCAGATTTGACAAGGTTTTTGAATGGCCCCATTTGTCACGATCCGCATTGGCCTCCTATGCCGACAAAGTTGCCTTCGGACATTCTAAAGTTCGAAGCCAAGCCTAACGAAGATCTAGGTGATCACATGACTACCTTCCATCTTTGGTGCTCATCTAACTCATTAAAAGATGACTCCATACAGTTGCAATTATTTCAACATACTCTCATTGGGAGTGCCGCAAAATGGTACATTGAGCTCAATCGCTCAAGATACTCTTCCTTCGGTGAGTTGGTAATGGCTTTCCTAAACCATTTCCAGTTACCTATGAGATACGATGCTGGCATAGAGCTGTTGGAAATTTTCGAACAGACGACAGTGGACCATATCTCTGATTACATCGGAGAATGGAGACACCGGAAGAGTCTAATCAAGGTGCCAGTCCCACCAACATTCCTGCTTGAGTGGTTCCTTAAGTCTTTGGTCCTGCAGTTATCCAAAGACGTCGCAACGTCAGGTGTATTCTCCGAAGAAGACGCCATCATGAGAGCTCAACAATTTGAGCTCATCTATTCTCAATCTAGTTTATTATACAACATCTTTCCAGATGCACCATGCTCAATACTGGATAAAACTAGACATAGAGTCGGACCACATGCCGATGGTATTGTTGGTTCAGCACAAACAAAGCCAGCTAAGAAATTGCCGAAGCAGTTGCAGCAGTTATCTATCCAACACACAGCGGCCAACCAAACTACCACTTTGGCTGCTCCCACTACCAAAACGTCGGAGGTACACACAGTGCAATTGACTAACCCAAAGGCCACCCAGTAGCCTGAAGGAAAGAAAAAACAACGAAAGAAGGGTAAGGGGGATAAAAAACCTACCAATAATGTTGGTGGGGACAACACTGAAAAATAGAAGGCGAGGTATCCATGCAACTTGTGCGCGGAGGACCACTCGACCCATCTATGTCCTTGACTTGTAGAGGCCCAAAAATTGGTCACGCAGCAACAACAAGCGGTGTTGACCAATCCATTTCAACATGGGAAAAATTTAACTCAAGCCTCTGCAAGCACAGAAGGGGGCTACAAGGAACCCTGTCCGCCTCCGAACAACCCCACATCTGCGAATGTATATATGGTTAGGGGTGATTCTTTTATATCGACTAGAGCACATGACTCTAGTAAACCAAGCACTTCTGAGAAGGGTAAAGAAGATGACCTCCCATCTCTTCCTCTACAGATTGAGAAGACGTTGGGAGAAAGAATGACACACATTCCCAAAGGTGCATTTAAAAAAGCTTCTCATAACCCAAATGCAAGGGCTGCCCAAAACTACTCTGTGGTGGAGGATTTATCACAAACCCCTTATGTGATGTCCACTTTGGAGGTCCTCCAAAGCTGCCCTTCCCAGAGGAAAGCCTTGTTAACCGCTTTAGGATCTACCAAGACTTGTAATTTGGGTACAATCATGCTAGATACAACCGACGTAAAACCTCGTCTACCTTACCACGTAGCGTTTCAGATAGTAGTGGCTTATCCCACAAAATTTTTTACTCAGAATATCTTCCGCACGTTGGTCGATGAGGGTGCCTCGACATGCGTTATGTTGTTGGCATGTTGGAAGGCCGTTGGCCAACCCGTTTTGTCTTTTTCACCTACTCTCCTCACCGCTTTTGACGGTCGTTCGTTCCGACCACATGGTATCGTTCCTTCTTTTCCCGTGCAGTTAGGAGGGAAGACCGTGTGTGTCGAACTAGAGGTAGTCAATGCTCCCCTCGACTATAACCTCTTGTTAGGAAGGAGTTGGACTTATGCCATGCAAGCTGTGGTTGCTACAATTTTCCAGGTCTTGTTGTTTCCACACGAGGGTCGGATAGCGACTATCGATCAATTGTCCTTCTCCAGACCTGACCCTGCTTTGGGAGCATCCACGGTCCCGATGATAGATAATCCTCAACCAGGTGTCGTCAACGTAGGGGTTGGTTTGTGCCCATCTTTTATGGGTACTTTCGATTACACGCCCCCTCAAGGCGATATCAAGTTTATATCCAATCACCATAAGATTGAGATTTTTCAAGTTTCGTCATTCTGCACGACTTACTTCAATGATCCATGGACACTTCCTTCCCCATCGGCCACGATGGATGAGGAAAGAAACTTGGGCATGTCCATGCCCTTATCCGCAGCTGAAGTAGTGTACTCTTTATTCTAGCAAACTTCATCCCACACTGATCCAACTCCTGCACAAGAGTTAGATCCATTTCTAGAGCCTCTTTGGGCTCAAGGTTCTCTCGCTCACACTGATTCATTGGACTTAGTCTTTCCCTCTGATGAAGCAATAATCGAAGCAATGACTAGTTCGGATAAACCATGGGAAGATCTTCATCACAGATCATACTTCCTCCCAGAGTTAAGCCGAATTGAAGTAGGATAATTCACCGTGACCATGATGGGAGAGCGGTCTTGTCCTATTAATCCCTTAGCTACACATGAGGTTTATGATGAGGGTAATATGGAAACTATCGTTGAAACCTTACCGATCAATATCTCCTGAAACCCTGACATCGTGGAGAATGTCTTCATCGGAGCGGACTGCTCCCCCAAAGAGATTCAAATCTACACAGATCTTTTCAAAGAATTCCACGACGTTTTTGCCTGGTATTAAGAGGAAATGCCAGGCATCGATCCAAGAATAGTTGAGCATGAAATCACAACGTATCCTATTGCCAAGCCGGTTCGGTAGAAGCTTCGTCCAGTTAATCCTAAGAAAGCAGCAGCCATTAAGGTTGAGGTTGAGAAATTGCTAAAAGCTGGGTTTATATATCCTATCCATTTGATCCAATGGGTGTCAAACCCCGTGCCAATAAATAAAAAATAAGGCACGATTTGTGTATGTACCGACTTCCGTGATTTGAATAAGGCATGTCCCAAAGATAATTTTCCCACACCATTCATCGACCAGATCATTGATGAATGTGCAGGTTGTGAAGCCTTTTCTTTCATGGATGGTTTTTTGGGATATAACCAAATTCAAATCAAACCCGAAGACCAACACAAAACAACATTCATCTGCCCATGGGGTACATTCACATATCGTAAATTTCCTTTTGGTCTCAAAAATGTTGGAGCCACCTTTTAGTGGGCCATGTCTTTTACTTTTCATGACCTCAAGCATATAGTCGAGGCCTATCTAGATGATTTAGCATCACGATCTCACAAGAGAATGAATCATCCCACACACCTTTGACTTATCTTCGAACGTTGTCGCTACTTTCGGATTCGTCTGAATCCAAACAAGTGCAACTTCTGCGTAATTTCAGGACGATTGTTAGGTTTCATAGTGTTAACAACAGGGATCATGGTCGATCCTCTCAAGGTTGAGGCAANCCCACGTACAATCCTTCAACTTCAGAGTTTACAAGGCAAGGCAAACTTTTTACGACGCTTCATCGTCAACTATGCCGAAATCTCCAAGAGCTTTATGCGCTTACTGAAGAAATACATTCCCTTTTACTGGGACGATGCGGCTCAACGCTATTTCGACGCATTAAAACATGCCCTCACAACTGCCCCTCTGCTCCGGCCACCTAACTATAACAAAGATTTCTTATTATATCTGGCTACAGCAGAGTCAACCATTGGCATGGTTTTAGTTCAGGAAGATGACTTGTTCGTAGAATACATAATCTATTACCTGAGCCGAGGCCTCGTAGGACTGGAACTTAATTATTCTCACATTGAAAAACTCACGTTGGCAGCAATTCATGCTGTTCAATGGTTCCGTCATTATGTTCTTTTTCGCAAGACCACCGTCATTGCTGTCATGAATCCATTCCAGTACATGTTGACATGATAGGTAATAGGCAGAAAAATCAGTAGATGGATAGTCATCCTCCAAGAGTTTGACTTATACTTCGTTTCAGCAAAGCCCAAAAAGTCACTGGTCTTCGCAGAACTTATTTTGGAACTTTCAGTTGAGTCAGATGACATTGTGCCTGAAGAATCACCTATCCAGGGAGATATGTTTTTGATCACATCTTCAGATCCCTGGTATGGAGATATACTTATCTATCTCTAGACTTTCAAGTTACCTACCATTTCTTCTCGCGATGAGCGTCGACCTATATGCCATCAGGCTAAGAATTATCTCATAATCGAAGATACATTGTATCAAAGAGGTGTAGACTACATACTACGTCGATGTCTCATCCATGAGGAAGTAGTTATCGTGCTTAATGATTTCCATACCGAAGCTTGTGGCGGTCATTTTTCTAGGTTGGAAACAACCCAAAATATTCTAGGAGCAGGTTACTTCTGGCCGACACTTATCAAAGATTGTATCGAATCAGTCAAGAAGTGCCATCCGTGCCAAATCTTATCTCGAAAGATGAGGGTGCATCCCGCTCCCATGTTTCCCGTCATCATAGTTGGTCCCTTCACCAAGTGGGGGATTTATTACACTACTTGCAACCCTCCTTCAGCAAGGGGGCACTGCTATATCATCATAGCTGTAGACTACTTCACAAAGTGGGTCGAAGCTATGCCAACGTTTAAAGATGATGGAGAGACTGTAGCTCTCTTTTTATTCAATCATATAATAGCAAGGTTCGGTGTCCCGAGGGAAATTTTCACTGACCATGGCAGTCACTTTCAGAACCAAATGATGACTGAGTTAACATCAAAGCTTGGGTTATGGCAAGAACATTCATCACCCTACTACCCCCAAGCAAATGGGCAGGTGGAAGCTGTAAACAAAACTCTTAAGACTATTTTACAATGAACTATCAACTCAACCAAGTCAAATTGGCATTTGATGTTATACTCAGCATTATGGGCTTATCCAACATCTGTTAAGACTGCAACCATATTTTCACCTTTTCAACTCGTTTACGGGTTGGAGGCAGTCTTGCCCATCGAATGTCAAATCCTGTCTCTAAAGTTGGCAGTACAATTATTGCCCGACACTTCTCCACTTGAAGAACAATTAGTATACCTTGAGCAACTCAATGAGCAGCGTCGTGACGTAGACCTGGCCAACGAAGCTCACAAACATAAGGTCAAGTGTCAGTATGATAGGTCTGTTCATCCTCAGAGTTTCTCTGAAGGCGACCTTGTCCTGGTCTACGACCAAGATAAGGACCCCCTGGGGGCAGGAAAATTAAAACCCATGTGGTTCAGACCCTTCATCATAAAAGAGGTCTTAAAAAAGGGCGCTTATCATCTGGTTGATTTTGAAGGGAATGCTTTGGCAGAGCCTAGAAATGGGCTCTAACTCAAGAAGTATTACTCATGGGCAGGTCATTGTGGGTAACTTTTTGTAACATATGTATCATCTTTGCACTGTTACTTTTTAGTTTCTTTTAGTGTTATGGACATGTCGTTGATATTATATTTCATCACTGTGGCAGATGTCAAGTGATTCCGAGGTGTTCATTGGGTATGCAGACGGTGCTAGTCGGCACACTCGGAGGCTTTCCTCCGCAGCTTGGGTGATCTTTACACCTCAAGGCCAATTATTATCTTCCGGAGGGATATGCTTAGGTGACACCACAAATAATGTTGTCGAGTATAGCGCAGTTATTGAATTACTTCATGACACTTTTTCATTGGGTATCTCTCATCTTCGGGTCTATCTCAATGCTCAACTGGTTGTGTCTCAGTTAAACAAAGTGTACCGGGTTCATGATCCAACTTTACATCGACGTTTCCTTAGGGTACGTCTCTTAGAACGAAAATTTGATTATATTACATATTTTTATGTTCCTAGGAGGTTAAATCAAGTTACAGATGTTGGTTGTGGAGCCTGATTATCTTCCTCATTTAGAGGTCTTTTACTTTCAGCTGTGTTTATACCCCATGAAGTATTTACACACCAGAAGTATGTACACTCTTATACATGGGGGAGTGCAGAGGGGGGGTACCCCCTCTGCGAGGTCCGGGGGGTCTATCCCCCCGGTTGGGGGGTCTGGGGGCAAGCGGGCCCCTGAAGAAAAAATTGCCTTGTAAAAGTATATTGTAATTTCATTGTAAATATGGACCGTTCATTATAAGGTCGCAGATCTAACGATAGAGATTATGTTAGGGTTTTTTTCCCT
>SNQJ01S0041345.1:142137-168157 GCA_010110895.2 Picea sitchensis | reverse complement strand
GAAAGGACCTGGCAATTTCTCTGGTGGACGTAGCCCACACTGGGTGAACCACATAAATCTGTGTCTCTCTTGTATTGTGTATCTTCTGTGTTTTGTTTCTGCATTTGTTTTTATTTTATTTCTCCGCGGTCCTGTTTTTCTAACAACAGATACTCTAACTAATCAAATTTTAGATTGGCATCTCGCACACACATGAAAGAACATTGACATAAGCATGTAAATACATTTTTGTACACATGATCCATAAGACACAAAAGACCAAAAAAACATATATAATATCACAAAGTAACCAGAGTACATAGACGGATGCAAGCGTCTCAAAAAATAAGACTGATAATGAGTCACAAGGCTTATGCCCTCAAAAAATATATACAAGTAGTGCTCGTGGCATGTAAAAATGTCTAGCTAAAGTCAGGGCCTGTGGGCCCTGTTATATTGGTCCACAACATTGGCTAAACGTCGAAACAACCGGACCCACATCTATGGTGCCCCCACTACATGAGGCTGCATAGATGGTGGTAGGTCCTCAATATCTGCCATTAGGACCGTGTGAGTGAGCGCAGTGAAGTTACGCTCAAATCGTCTCAATACCCTCTCAGCCTCCCCGGCTGGAAGATCTCCTGCTACTGCTGGTCCCTCGGCGGCGGCAGGTGCGGCCCCTGGCCGAGGAAGATGCTTGTTCCTCTCATAGTCAGCGGTTCACACTGGTCCCACGTTTGCACACAATGAACACATATCCGTCAAATACTCTGGCATAACAAAAAAATGATATATATAACAAAACAACATAAAAATTACATATACAACAAGAAAAAACTACAAAGGTGGAGACTTACCCATCTCCACTCACACCTCACCAGGAGGTACTAGTATCTCCGGGTCTCTCGAAAAATCAATCCCGACATAGGGGTAGTCCTCTATAACTGGGATCTGTCGTGACAGCCATGCAAAAAAGTCATCATCGAAGGACTCATTGGTCCTTCCACCACCCTGTCATGGCAGTAGTACTGCCCATCTACACACAGCAGGAAGAGAGGCCTGGTGTCCTCGTACCACTACTCGAGGACTAAAACTCAAAACTCTCTCAAAAAAGAATGAACACAGAATGGTCCTGAACCCGAAGTTCCTATGTGTTCGCAAATGACAATCTGTCAATTGCCTCTTCATGCACTCAAGCAAAGTGGTACTCCAATCAAAAACTTGTGCATTTAAGCACTGGATAGCACAGTTCATCTGTGCGTGGAATGCCTGATGTAGAGTCGCAGAACCAATAATTTGCCCAATAAGCAATACTATCGTCTGTAGCGACAGGTTAGTGATCTTGCTTATAGGCACCTGCGTTCTCACGAAGTCCGTACCAACTGCACAGTATAGGCCTATCAATTCTGCCATGTTATGTGGCCCCGCAGGAAAAGTCCAAAAATTGACTGGTTCCCTTCTCCTGGAGAGGCCAGTCAAAAAGTAAATGTCCTCAACCATGGGCACCAGTGACTGCCCCTCTAATATGAATGCCTTTGCATCCAGATGCCAGTAGTCAACCAAGGCATTCAGTAGCCTAGGTTGTGCCCGCATGAAAGGACATAGAAAAAATTTGAGTAACCCACACTGCATCAAAGTAGCCACAGCATTGGGGTCTTCCCCAACCAACTCATTCACCTCTTCGTGCTCTCTTTCTCTCCAATGGACATATATCCTGCAAAACAAAAGGTTCAGGAGAGTTAAACCCTTTCTTTTTGTATCTTTAGCATCCAATAAAGGGGCCCATGCATGCTTTATTGGCGACAATCACGTGTACACACAGGTAGAGTTTACTCTGCCTGAATGTACACGCGGCCTGTCTTGAGACAACCCGCGTGGACCTAGGGACAACCTTTTAAAGGTCGATGCCCCCCTAAAAAATGAAACCCAATGCATAAATAAAGACATAAAATGAAAGATAGGGGAGTTTTTACTTACTTGGTCCAGACAGAAGTTCGTTTCGTCCACTGTAGCTCCCGGAATCACCACTTTAATCAAAGGGGGTCTTTTGGCTCCATAATCAATTTCCAAGTCAGCAATGGTGATAATAAGCTGGCGACTTCTATTTATAGACTTTTTGGCCTTTTTTTCTCACTTTTTTGGCCTCCCTTATCATTTTCTTTATACCAAAAACCATTTAGAGTGATTTAGGAGTTGCATAGGAGGGATTTGATCGGGTATTGGGACAATTTTTTTTGAGTTTTGAGTATTTTTCGACGGTCCGTGGAAAAAAAATTCGACGATCAACTTGAACATATAGGTTAGGTTTCTACCTTGATTTTTGTATCTCATTGTCTTTTTCCTTTACCATAGGATCGATCCCATCAGGTTGTGACACAGAACCATCATCTCTGCTTTAGAAGTGTCGCAACTTGGTGGTAGAGCTTACCGGAACATGGATGCCCTAGGTAGATCTTGGTCACATTATGGAATTCGTGCTGTCTTTGAAACACTGTAGGCGCAGGAGTCCTTGTAGTTTTTCCTAAATACGAATTTGATCCTCATTTGAATGATTCTTCTTCGCTCTTGACCTCACCCTCGGGACTCCCAAAAAATAACGGGTCTTCTTTTAATCCCTTTCCAGACCCTCTAAACATGAAAAGATTGTCGAGTGATCTTGTGGCCTTTCACGCTTGTTAAACTGAAATTTGAAGTCACGTCTGTCCAATGGTATTTTACCCCTTTTTTGGTCCAGACGGTCAAATGTACGAACAAAGGTATACTCTATGGAACTTCATCTCTATAGAAGAGTACTCTCAGGTATAATTTTATCCCTTTTTCGGGCCTGAGGGACTAAACTTACGAAGAAGGAACCCTCACGGAGTCCATAGTTAAGCTCTTTTCAGACTCCCTAAAATTGAAAAGATCGTCGAGTGACCTTATTCTTTCACACTCGTTAAACTGGTCCAGAAGAACATTCCTGAAGGAGTCCACAGTTAAGCTTTTTTCAGACTCCTTAAAAATGAAAAAAATGGTCGGGTGATCTTGTCCTTGTCACACTCATTAAAATGGTTTTGAATAGACGTCTTGTCGGTGCTATTTTACCCCTTTTTCGAACCGACTAGACTGTCTTCGAAAAAGGTACCCTAATGGAGTCTCCTTTTATGTTTTTTCATACTCTCTAAATATGAAAAACCACCGATCTTGCCTTCTCTAGGCTCGTTAGACTTACATCGAAGGACGTTACCATTGTGTGTTTTATTAAACCGTGTTTGCATTCCTTATACGCCAGCCTTGTAACAGTTTCCTTCTGCGTCTTAACACCTTTGGCCCCCGGAGGATTTTGCCTGAGTATCATTCTACTAGAACATCAGTCTTGTCCTTGTGCCTTGAACTTGTATGTTTGCAACACTCGTTCCTCCATTGTAACGTAACATTCATTTATTCTTTTTCTCACAATTATTGAAAAAAGACAAAAAAATCAAATATACCCCAAAAAGAGGAAGGGAAAAGTGTTTTCTTTATTGGCAACATAATGAGTCGCCCTTGGATAAAGCACATATGTCTGTTTGTTCATCAAACTATGAGATGTAGTATGACCTTAGGAAGTTGTTCTTGTTCTATAGAGTTGTGTCCTCCACCATTTGGTTATCCTTCCAAACATATGGAGAATTTGCGTTGCCTCCTGCTTCGTAGACTTATGATTAATGCCATGCTGCCTGAGTCTCATCATTTGTCATGCTATTGTCCAAGGGAAGTTTGTCACCAAGCCTGAGTCGGCCCCTCTGCAATTTGTCTCTTGCCCTCATACCCGACCATCCTGAATGTCCAATCAAGTCCTTGTTTGAAATCAACGAAGCCTTCAATCTGATCATCAAGATTATCTAGTCCATGACCGACAAGTCGTCGAAGACCTCTGGGTAGTGCAGTCGTACACTCATATTACACTCCTACCTGAGTTTTGAAGATTTTGAAGTTGTTTCTCAAGCTCTAAAGATCTCATCTCTAGCCATCAGGCTGTATCAGCTTCTAGAATATGGATACTCTATATGTATCTCTTTTCGATTTCGAGATGTAGCTCCGTTGTGTATTGTTCACGGCTACTCTTTATATAATTATATGACATGGATCTACAATGTATTTGATTGGTAGCCATGATTCTATTTTATCCCGAGCATGGGTATGCCCGCCTTGGTGAGACAATTGTTATTTTGCAGGCAACACCTCCCAGTTCCCGATCCTTGGGCTCAATCGTTCGACATATCAGTAAAGATTGGTAATGTATTTTGGCCATCAAATGCTCTTCTGAACTCACACATTAGGGGGCATCTGTTATAACCCTAAATTTCACCATACATGCTTACTTGACATCATACCATCTTAGATCCCTTCTTTTCCAAAGCACTGCTGAACAACTCTTTAAAAATCCTCTTTTATAAAGGCCCACGCGCCCTACTCCATTGCTGCATGCATGTACACGCTAGCTGACCTCAAACAGTGCGCGTGGACCGACAAAAGCATGAAAAAAAGAAAGTTGCCGACGGAACACACAACTCTGGGTGAGTTAACTGAAACTCCCAGCCATGCATGGACGAGGGTTCATCCAAATACCTAGCTCCTTCTAACCTATAAAAGAAGGGCTAGGGGTCCCATTTGGAGGAAGAATAATATAGCAAAGAAACTCTGCCCATTTGCATATTCCCATTGTCCCAACCATTTACCCATCCTTATGCCATAAGAGAGACAAAGCAAAGAAGTTGGAGGACAGTTGAAGAGGAGCCCATGATCAGGTTCGTAGAGCGGTGGCCGGTCTCGACTTTTTGTAAGTTGACTCATTCAAAGTAATAAAGAAAATGCTTTTCTTGTCCCAATTCATGAGTTATTCATAATTTGTTAAGTACATGTTTGAATTTCTAACATGTTAGTCTATAGGTAAGATGCATGTGTAGTTGTTCCTTGTCTTGTATGCAGGTCAGTATTGGAAAAGAGAACTGCGAACAAGTGGTCAAGTGAGAAAAGGGATCGACATCAAACGCCTGGAACAAGGTAGGTTGATCTAGCCATGTTTTACTAAAAATAAATAGGATTTAAGTCTGGGGATGAAGGTAGAAAGTAGATTTTCTCTTGGTCATATCTGCATGCAAAGCATAACCCTATTTGCTAGTTCGTAAGGATATTTCCCTCGAAGCATAGGATCGACAAAAGAGTTATGATGATGCGCATCGTGTCAACCGTAGTTACGAAGTTGGCAATCAAGTCTTCTTGCAGGTGAAACCACATAAGAGTTCGATCAAGTTTGGAAAGGGTGATAAACTCTCTCCTAGGTTCATGGGACCTTTCGATATTGTGGAAAGGAAGGGGCCCAAGGCCTATCGACTAGCCTTTCCTGATTCTTCAAGGCATATGCACAATGTTTTTCATGTATCTGTTTTGACACATTATATTATTGATCCTACACATGTTATTGACATGAGTTTCTTGCAGGTATCTGATGAGGGGTCACTCATGGCAGAGCCAATCCACATCCTGGACCATCGCATGGACAACTACAACATCGAACAATAGATCAGGTGAAGGTCCACTGGGACAACTATAGTCCACACTCAGCGACTTGGGAAGATGCATATGATATGCGCCAACAGTTTCCATTTTTGTTTGATAGATAGACTTATGATACCGTGATACACTTTATTTCGACACTTATATATTGTGAAACTTCGGGACAAAGTTTAAACCAAGAGGGGGTGTATGTAACATCCTGCTCTTGCGTGCACTGAGCAAACTTATTCTTTGAGGACACTTGCATGCAAGTGATTCGGGTTATAATACTATCGGTCGTTTTGATTATGATTATGAGATATTATTGATTTGATGATATGTTATTTTGTTGTATTTACATAGACATATGCTATTGACTGGGTTCTCCTGAGTGTGTAGGACTTTGGACATTGAGGATGCAGAGGCATCGATGAAACCCCTTGGACTCTGGATCAAGTCAGGGAGTGGACTGTTGGGTTTGAATGTTGTTGATGTGACATATGTACATATGATCAGATATTACGATGATTGATTATTATTGCTGACATGATTCATTGATGGATGTAGGTTAACGATCACTTTCCAACCAAACTCACATTTGGAGTAGAGGGGTCACACACAAAAACCAGAGACATTGAGGGAGAGGTGTGGCAACAACCCTCCCATAGCCTACTAGCACTCTCATTGTGGCTCGAACTGTAGGTTAACGATTATCTAGTTCGAGAAGACCCACGATGACATGAGGGAAGACTGTGATAGTCGCTCACAATGATTCTAAGGGGCATGAAATAAGGCAGGGGCCTTATTCCTTAGAGGCCCTCAGTCTCCCACAAGATCACGTAGCAGAGTATTGACTCGAGGGGTTTGATGTCTACCAAATTTAGTCAAGAGGCGAGTGGCACCCTTAGAGCATGTAGTGTGTCTTGAAGGGCACGTCGTGAAAATAAAATGGAAAGAGGCGAGTGGCACCCTTGGATCATGTAGTGCGTCCTGAAGGGCACATCGTGAATTTAACTAGTAAGTGAATAAACCTAGTGCCTAGAAAACTATGCCTCCTTAGGACCTAGTCGGCCTTAAAATGAATGATGTCATAAGTAAAGTTTTTTTTCCCTTAAAAAAAAAAGGTCACCCAGCCTAGGGAATTTAGAACCTAGGTCTAAGTAGAACATGTGGTTAAAGAAAATAAATAAATAAACATGTAACAAGAAGAGGGCGTAAGAAATTCAAACTTAATTATTAAAGTAAAAAATATAATGGAGGATTAAATTTGTTAAAAGGGTAAATGGTTGTTTTTATCTACACTTGCTAAATCGATTTTTAGTTAAAAAGGAAAAAGGGGGGAAACTTAAAAGAAAAAGGAAACTTAAGGAAAAAGGGAAACTTAAAGAAAAAGTTAAATGTCTAACTTAGTAAGGGATCTAGCCTTTAGAACTTTCTATTTATGATCTCAACTAGGAATTAAGTAAGGCGTAAGTCATTTAAGAATTGTAAGGGAATTTTGGGACACCGAGGAGCGTTTTTAGGAATGCTTTTAGGTTGGTGAGGGAAATAGACAAACTTAATTAATTAATAAATCTATTTTCTGGTGCAACTAGGGGATCAGGCGACATGTGTACGGGGGAGGTTTTTCCTAATTAATTTTATAAAAAATAATCTAATGAGAATTTTGTGAAACTAATTACTTGAAAACTCTATAAAAAGGATGGCGGAGGAGGAGTATGGATCATCATTTGTCTTGCGCAAAGTTACGCTGTTGAAATTTCATCTTGACTGAAATTTCTCTTGTGGGAGTTGGGATACCCAGCTCGGGTAACGAGAGGTAGCTCGACCTTGCGAGACAAGTTGGGTGCTACCATTCTTTAGTATTGTGTGCATGGCCCCTTTGTGGCTCAGGGGGCTCAGGGGGAAGAAGAGTGCCCCTACAGTTGGTTGGGAGGTACCGGTGAGGTCACATCGGTTGGAAAGGAGGAGCTAAATGGAGCGTGCATGGGACAACGACTTCGGAGCATTCACATTTGGCTAAGGTACACTAGTTAAAGTTGTTACTTGCAATGAATCTTAATTTACACTTTTATTTTATTGTACTCAGATGACGACTTCATTGCCATGAGATTTCCTTGCACATTTATTTCTACAATAATTGTAATCCCCTTGTCGCTTGATTCATTCAGTAAGAACCCTTTCTATCCACAGTATCCTTTATTTTTGAGTTACCGTCTTTTTGCATGTGGCTAAGAATGAGCCCCAGACTCAACCTTGCCTACGCTCTTGTATCTCCTGCCTGCATTTTCTTTACTTCTTGATTGTTCTTTTATTTGATTATTTGCTTCTCCACAAAGAATATCTGATGCAGATTGTGTTCTTATCCTTTGTTCCTTGATCCTTAAAGTTATTAGTCTGTGCCTGAGCAGTCGGCCAGGAGCCGAATCGACTATCTTTCACTCTGGTGTTAAAGATTTAGATTCAAATGCCCTGCTTTCCTGTGCATGGATAATAACTGTCTGATCCTTTCTCTGCCCCGCGAGGAATTCTTTCCTAAGTGGTTTCCCTCGTTAGCCTCTGCATTTATTATTTACCTTGCTCTATGAAGATTATGGTTGATATCCCAATAAATTCATTTCTAGCCGTAGTGAAACCAACCTTCAAGGCTTAGAGTTATTTCTCTCTGTGTTTTTTAATTTCTCCCAGCAAATAGCATTAATATCTATGCATTTTGCTCCACGATTTGTACATGTCTCTCTGCGTTTTTGAATGATTCGTCTATGAATGATTATCTCTACGGTTTTTTTTATGATTATCTTTGTTTTGTGATGATTGATCTCTAAAGGATTAATCTCCTATTCCTTGACTCCTTGAAAAAGGGGATAAATCGTTTTTTTTTCCTACTAGCGAATTTGGGTGACTCGCACCAAACCTCGTTCTCTTTTCCTCAGAAAAATTAGAGTTATCAACAACAATTTTACCATGGTGATTTTACCCCTGCGATTTCAGCATGATATCCCTACCTACTACTTACCACTGTGAATTTTACCACTGCGATTTACCACTGTAATTTTAACTCAACGATATCATAGAAAGTAATATATATTGTTAATTCCTTGTTAATTCCTTTTATATTTTTAATCCCTTTTAATAGATAGCGATATCATAGACAACGATATATATTGTTAATTCCTTTTATATTTGTTAATCCCTTTTAATAGACAACGATATCATAGACATCGATTCTTTTCTAATAGACAATGATATCATAGACAACATATCAATATTGTTAGACAACATATCAATGCTAGACAACCATTTATTGAAAGACAACAATAATTTTGTTAGAAAATGAAATCATTGATAAACAACGAATCATTAGCAAATGAAATGATAGCATGGTATCCCTACATACTGCTAACTTAATCTAATCTGGATTCATTTCTTTTTCTTTTTAAATGGGCAGGGTAAGGATCTGTTGATTGTTGATTTCTTATTAATAGATAGCATGTTATTGTTGACAACAAATACTAATAGACAACGATATTGTTGTTGACCACAAATAGTAATAGACAGAGATATTATTGTTAGACATAGATTTATTAATAGAAAACAATATTGATTGTTTGACAACGAATATTAATAGATAACGATAATAATGTTAGACAATGGTATCATTGTTGATACCAAAAAGGGAATTAAAGGAGTTTATAGATTACACAGTACCGGGATGAATTAAATGGAGTATTTATATACATGACTGTTATAGATTTCAATTAATGTGGTTTAATATTGATAAGGCATTTTAGGGTCATGCATTTCCCAAGTTTATCATTATCTTATGCATAAGAGTGTGGATATGTCAATTATCATAATCTAATGCATGTATGTTTGGGAAGGGTAATGATAGGGTTGGAAGATTTAACTTAGGCTTATACAAGGAATTATATGTTAGTGAATGACAATTGTAGTGAGACTTTTTGTTAATAAAATCTTAATTAATTAATAAATGACTTGAAAAACAAGAGAGAGGATTTTAATTGATACATGTTATCGTAGAATGGATTCCTGAGGGAATATTTCATAGATGGCTAATCGTGTCATTTAATTGATGTATGTTTGCAATAGAATTTGTTGCACTAGGAATTTAATGTGATGTATGATTGTTATAGTAGTCAGATTTCCCTTGCATCTTGTTGACTTGTCGATTGGGTTCTTGGGTTTAGTCTTCATGTATTTTTGACAGTTAATTCGGTCTCCTAGCACGTTGTATTTTTCTTGGGTTATTGGTCTAGATATGTTATGTTGCGCTTTGGTTACTATCACACCTACCTCTTGTGACGACATGATTCTTGATGAGGGGATCATTGCATGCCCTGATTGATAGATGCAAATGATAACCTAGCCAGATTCATGTGCTTTCCGACGGGGGCATAATGTTCGTTGTAGTTGATGTTGGTACTTGTGCCATAATGCTTGTTTGTGCTTGTTCCTCGCTCACTGTGAAGGTTCAAGATACATGTGTCACTTGATGTTGGTTGCGTCTGGTTGATCTTGATGATTGTCCTTAGCTTAGTCGTTTATTTTGTCTAATTGATTTTTGCATGTTGCACCCAGTCGCACGATGTGCTAATATGCTAGGTCGTTATGTTGTCTGTTGCCGGACTTGCTTGTGTGGTGTTCGTCGTTGAGTTGCGTTGTTTAATTGTTTTCGTTGTTGCCTTCTTGCTTTAAAAAAAAAAAAATTGATTTGCATCGCATGTAGTCGTAACGATCGAGGTTGTTACATGCTCACTCACTTTTGTTGGCTTTCATTCAAGTCCTTCTGATCTAGGAAGTACTTGAGGCTGTTGTGATCTGTCCTCGCGGTGAATTTTCCCCCAACTAAATACTTCTTGAACTTAGTCGATGCATGCATGAGTGCTAGCATTTCCTTGCCATAGATGGTGTAGAGGAGCTCAGGACCCCTCAATTTTTGGCTTTCATAGACAATAGGATGCATGTTTTGCATAAGTACTACTTTAATGCCTTCCCCTGAGGCATCACACTCTACTGTGAAGGTTTGTGCGAAATATGGTAGGGACAATACTAGACATGTACGCATCACTTTCTTCATTTTTTCAAATGTGGACTTTGCTTTTGGGCTCCACTTGAATGCCCCCTTCTTGGTAAAATTGGTCAAAGGTGCACAAAGTTGAGAAAAACATTTGATAAGCCTCCTGTAATAGCAACACATGCCCCAAAACCCCTTCAATTCTGTGAGTGTCCTAGGTGTGGGCCAGTCAAGTATAACTTGTATTTTTTCTTGGTGTACTTGTACCCCCTTCAATCCAATGATGTGTCCTAGATAAAAGACCTCTGTCCTCCCAAATCCACATTTGGATTCCATAGCATATAAAGATTGCTCCTCCATGATAGCCAAAATTTGTTCTACATGTTGAAGGTGCTCCTCCTAAGTTTTGCTATAGATCAATAAATCATCAAAGAAGACTAACAAGAACTTCCTTAGTTGCTTGTTGAAAAAATTATTCATGCATGACTAGAAGGTGGTTGGCGAATTAGTCAGCCCAAAAGGCATGAACAAAAACTCATAGTGTCCATAGTGACACTGAAAAGCAAGTCTTGGAGATATCTTTCTCCCTCATTTTTATCTGATGATAGCCGAAGCACAAGTCAATCTTTGTGAAATATATTTCCCCATGGAGCTCATCCAATAGATCATCAATCTGTGGGATGGGGTACCTATTTTTTATTGTCTTCTTATTTAGAGCCATGTAGTTAATGCACATGCACATTGTCCCATCTTTATTTTTTACCAGCACTACCGAAGATGCAAAGGGACTAGAACTTGGCCTAATGTGGCCCATATCCAACAACTCCTTAATTTCCTTTTCAATTTCATCTTTATATCTCTTAGGGTGCCTATAGGGAGTCGTGATGACAGGTTTCACACCCTCCTCCAACTATATGATGTGCTCAAAACCTCTATCTGGTGGTGCCTTAGTGGTATAGGCTCAAAGACCTTGTTGTGCCTATCCATGATTTTCTTGATCTCTGGTAAGTAGTGTGTTTCCCCCTTCTTGTCTACCCTGACTGATGTTTTACATTCAACTGCATAGACGATGTATTCCCTCCTGAATATGGCCTCCATGAGTTTTTTTGTTACCACTCTCGGTGTGTTGTCTATCATACCGCTGAGAACCACCTTTTTCCCATTTTCTTAAGTGAAAGACATTTCCATGGTTTTGTAATTTGTGGTGATTGGCCCCAATGTACTAAGCCAATGTACTCCAAGAATGATGTTAGTGTCTGGAAGGTCCATAACATAGAAATCCTGTGCCAAGTCATGCCTACCAAAAGTAAGTTTCATTCCCAGAATGTACCTGTCACAAGGCATGCTGCGCCCCCCTGCTATCTCCACACGAAATCCCTCAAACTCAACTGTTAGTATATGTCTTCTTTGCAGTAGGGATGAGTCAATGAATTTGTGTGAGGCGCCTCCATCAATGAGAATTGAGACCTTCTGCCCTTGTAGTACCCCTCTCATCCTGAAAGTGTTGAATTTAGGTACCTCGTTGATGGATGCAAGTGTCACCTTCTCATCTGTTGTAAGGTCGTGACTTGCATCTTCCTCTTTTGCATCTCCTGGGTTGTCTACCTCCATGTTTTGTAGGTGGCTGAAATATTCATCCTCCTCATCATCCGAAATCACCCCAATGTAGTGGGATTTTCCCTTACAAATGAATTTGTGTGTTGGTTCACATGGTTCCTTGCAGGTGAAGCACAATTGTTTTCTCCTCAATTCCCTCCTAGTGGGATCATCCATCCTACCCCTTCCTCGGTCAAACCCTCTTGGGTCTCTCCCTCCTTGGTTCATAGGTGTTCTTTGGTCTCTACCCCATTGATTAGGAGGTCTAGGGGGGAATCTCATATTTGTTGTCGATCCTAAGTCCCTGGTATTCCAAATGGCATCACGCAAGTTGGTAGGCTTAAAAGCCTTGACCGAACCCCTCAAGGGTTCCATCATCCCTTTCGTGAAGAGCATCATAAGTCTCGCTTGAGACACATAATGTACCATCAATGATAGTCTCTAGAACTCTTCTATGTAAACCTCTGGTGATCCTATCTGACTAAGCTATGTGAGCTCCCTAAAAGGTAGCTTTAGGTCCCCCTGGTCAAACTTGTCAATGAGCCTCTGTGTGAACTCTATATAGGATGCAATCTGATTGTGACCCAGTGTGGTCAACCCATGGTACCACCAATAATGAGGCTTGCCATCCAAGTACATGGTGGAAAATTTGATGGCATCCATCTCCCTCATGGGGTTAATTTGTAGGTAGGTATCCAGCTTTTGCACCCATGCTTGTGTAGTCACCTTAGCAGATCCATCAAAATAAGGAATTTCTATCTTTCTTTCCCTGCGCTCCAATTCATAGTTAGGCCTTTGATACTGTTTAGGATTACCCTGAAAATTGATCCCAAAATATTGATCCAACGTGACTTGCCTCTAGAACCCTACACTTAAGGAATGATACTCCCTAGCATACTGCTCAAATTTGTCCTCAATATCATCCTCATAGTTTCGATGTGGTTGATTATCCAAGAATGTAGGTAGATAGGGCCTAGGGGTGGTCCTACTGTGTGTTTTCCCCTGAGGTGCACCACCTCCATAGCTCTTTCCTCAGTGTGATAATGAGGGTTATGCTCCTGTTGAGGTCTAGTCCCTCCATGAGATCCACTAGCTTCTTTGTTTGCATAAACCTTTGGGCCCTTCCCTGCATGAGTCATTTTCATCAAGAGTTGCACCAATCTCTCCTGGATGACATTCACTCTTTCCAGAGTCTTTTTCATTTCCTCCTGTACCCTGTGTACTGCCTCCTAGTTTTCCTGTAGATGATGTACAAGGGTACTCTGTGTCATATTTATGGAGTGTTGTAACTCCTTGGCGAAGCCTGCTAGGATCTGTGGCTCATTGTCCTCACCTGACCCCTCCATTTCTTCCCCTATCTCACCTGTTTGTTTCCTACGTCTACCCATGTAAATGCCACTGAACTTATGCATGCGCTAATCCCCAAAATATGGGAGGATCAACACTCTGATACCACTATAATGTTCCCAAGAATTTTTTTTTGCTCGAAACACTAATTGTTTACTGTTTGATGTGTTTGTTTATGTATTTGCAGGTTTACTCATAAAGATGTGCATTATGGGTTTACTTAATGTTGAATGAGCAATAGATCCGAAGCATATAATCATAAACAAGACAAGATATACAAGAACGCCAGTAGAGAACCAACAATGTCAGATCTGACCTTTATTTAGATAGTAGAGGGATCCTGTATACAAGATATCTGAAGATCTGGAAGGAAACCCCAATAATAACAAAATGGGTTGCTAGTCAATACAATAATAAGCAATACAAAGATAAGTTCCTCCCAAAGGCTATCTGAGAAGAGATCTAAGCCTCCAAAGGCTACCAACATGCAAGATAATATTTAATATAAGAAGAGCATGTCAATACACTACAAAACCCCTCCAATTGGCTGAGTCACACCCTACTCTGGATGATGATGAACCCTCAAGTTTCGACCCTCCTCTTTCTAATCTCCAAATTCCCCCAAACTCTCATGGAATGTAGATCAGTCTAGTAGAATCCACAGGGCCAAGTTTCAAGATGAACCGAGAATTTATGCTCCTCCAACTGAGAAAACCCTCAATTGGTTTGCGCCCTCCTGGTTTGACTAAATCAAGGATATTTTGTTCTCCCTTCTAGGAGCCTCCAAATTCCACCAAAATATCTCGAATTGTATATCGGGCCAATGCTAACAATATGTTTAAGTCTCAAGACAATCTATGAAGATCTGAGCCAATAAACAATGATAATCCATTTCTTTAATGCGCCCCTCTCTCCTCCAATTAGTGCCAAGCTCCAAGAAATAAATTGTTAAGATAATATCCTCTGGAATAGACCAAGAATGATGTTAGGGACCCTGGGAAGAAAACCCAGGTTCTCCTTTTCCAAAAATCCTTCTCCTTCCTCCAAATCGAATCAATCTCCTCTAGGTGGTGCACCCCCTAGTTGGAAACCCCCCAGGTTGTGCACTAGCCTAAAATTTGTCTGTAGAACAACCCCTGCAACAATGGAGAATGGTGTGGTAGGATTATTTCACCTCCGGGACCAAGCCTGGATCAAGAAAGGTGGTATCTTTCACCACCGAGTTGATCTCTAGGGTTTTAGACTCAAAACCCTCAAAACTGCTTGTGCTCAAGATCTCCAATGCAAAATAAGATAATAATCTAGAATTCCTTAGGAGTGCACCCTTCCCTTTCCTTTATAGCTCCAATCTATTCATCTCTTGAGTTAGTTAACCACTAGGGTTAACTCTTAACCTTAACTCACCTTTTCTTTTCTTTCATTGAGTTATCCTTTTCCACACAAAGTCAAGCTTAATAATAGAATGTTATGTTTTCTGATTGACTTTGTCCCCAATATGCATGAGACTATAGTCGAGTGGGGATAGATAGACTACTAATTCTCTCCAAACCTCTTCATCAATAGGTGGGGGACATTACATAATATTAGATCGCTTCCTAATAACCAAATCCCTATTCCAAAGGATGATGTTGATCGAAGCATAAATTATATCATACGAAGGTTCTAATCACTAGCCTATTAAATTATGGCTCAACCCTATGAATTTAATGCCAAGCATGAAGCAGTTATTGACTTCTACAAGCTCTAGCCAAGGATCTATAATGTATCAATTTCAACAAAAAATAGAGTAGGAACAAGGAATTTTTTGGTAATATCTTCCATGAAAATTAAAATATAGAAAAGAACATGGAAGCTTTATAGGTCAACATTATTCTAAATGGTAGAATTGTGGAGCAAGTAGTCTTGGAGGAGAATCTCATATGGGAATTGAAACTAGGGAAAAACATAAAGAAACACTATGGAAGTAGAAATACATAAGCTTAAGTCGTTGGTGAAATGGAGGGATACACATTAAATATATATATATATATATATATATGTATATATATATGTAATATGCTATATATATATATATATATATATATATATGTTCAACGAAGGAATCAAAATAAAATCTCTTGCCTAAGAATTGGCTACAGAGACCAAAATTTGGAAAAATATGAGGAAATCACATAGGAATTGAAGGATTATTTCAACCAAATCTTAATGGAACCACTAGTGGATAAATAGGCTATTATAAAATATATTTTGGCTTCAATCCCTTCACTAGTCTCACTATATAAAAAATAAATTCTTCTAAATCCTATATCCTTGGAGGAAACGGTAGCCACTATTAAATCCATGGCTTCTAAGAAATCTCCTGGACTAGATGGGTTCACAGTTGATTTATTTCAAGCCTGATGACCTATTGTTGGGGAGGAGGTTTGGAAGGTGGTTGAAGATTCACAACTCTCAAGTAATATCTTACATTATTTCAAGTCTTCATTTATTACTCTTATACCCAAAGAGCATATACCCAAAGAGCATAATCCTCAATCAATAGATAATTTCAGACCAATTGCTCTATGAAATTTCATCTACAAAATCATCTTGAAAATTCAATGTTGATAGGCTCGGTCCTATCCTTCACAAAATCATCTCATCAGAACAAGGTGGGTATGTCGACCCTTCACTAGTCTCACTATATAAAAAATAAATTCTTCTAAATCCTATATCCTTGGAGGAAACGGTAGCCACTATTAAATCCATGGCTTCTAAGAAATCTCCTGGACTAGATGGGTTCACAGTTGATTTATTTCAAGCCTGATGACCTATTGTTGGGGAGGAGGTTTGGAAGGTGGTTGAAGATTCACAACTCTCAAGTAATATCTTACATTATTTCAAGTCTTCATTTATTACTCTTATACCCAAAGAGCATATACCCAAAGAGCATAATCCTCAATCAATAGATAATTTCAGACCAATTGCTCTATGAAATTTCATCTACAAAATCATCTTGAAAATTCAATGTTGATAGGCTCAGTCCTATCCTTCACAAAATCATCTCATCAGAACAAGGTGGGTATGTCGAGGATCACCAAATCCTAGATAGAATTGTTGCAACTCATGAATCTATACATTCTTTTAATACCACCAAGACCCATGGAATGCTTCTAAAATTGGGCATGTCTAAAGCTTACGATAGATTGAACTAGAGTTTTTTGGAGTAGCTTCTTCTAGCTTTTGGTTTTTTCCCAACTTGGGTGTCTTGGCTTAAAAACCTCATCTCCCATGATTTCTTCTCCATCCTGGTCAACGACTCCCCCTCTCACACCTTCAATCCTTATAGAGGTATTTGGAAAGGGGAGCCCCTCTCTTCATTCTTATTCATTCTAGCTTCAAAGGGTTTGGGTAGAACTATGAAATCTATCATTCACTCTAGCTCTCTCAAAGGTATCCATCTCCATCTTGACCTTGATCCCCTCTCCCACCTTCAATTTGTCAATGGAACTCTACACTCAGGTTGTCCCATAGTATGGGAGGATATCTCCTTAAAAATAATCCTTGACTCCTTTGTGTTGGCCTCTGGTGCTCTTATTAACTAGGGTAAGTCTCAAATCTTCTTCTTTAATACCCTCCTTGTTATCCAACACAACATTGCCTGACTACTTGGTTTCCAAAGGGCATCCCTTCCCTCCAAATATTTTGGCACTCCCCTTCTAATCAATTCCCTCTAGAACCTCTCTCCAAACTCAAAGACAAGTTGAACAAATGGACTTTTTGTTCTCTAACTCTCCTTGGCAAGATCTCCCTTATCAAGTTTGTCCTTCAATCCATGCCCCTCTACCTTTTCTTTTTTATTCCCCCCCCCTCTAAAATCCTTAAATATATTTGGTCCCTTCAAAGGACCTTTCTATGAGGTGGTCCTAGTAGAGAACACAAATGGGCTTGGCATCAAGGATTCATTGATTACGAGAAAATCCTTTGTTGTCAAAACATGTTGGAAATTTGAGTATGCCAACCAAACCCCCAAGGAATAACTCATCAAATTAAATGAGGTTGGAACTAGCTCCCAAATATGGAATAATTCATGGGTGAATAAAGCCTTTGTCCATATCCAATCCTTCCATGAAATTAGATTAAGAGAACACGCATTATTATGGGAGGATTCCTAGCAATAAGAACCTAGGCTTGACATCAATCCAAAGATAAATTTCAAGCGCTTGGATAACACAAAGTCAGCCAATATTGGTGGGGATCAAATGAATTGGGCTCGAGATCCTATAGAACTTGGATATCAGGTAATCATTAGCCACCCCAACTCTCCCAAGAAAAAGAAAACCTCCTAGACTTCCTAAAGGAAAGGAAAATCAATACCCTTAAGGGCCAGACATACTCCATTGGGGCTCCCAATGTAGTGGTAACTTTTGTATTAAAATGGATTATGATTAGGAAGCCAACCATGTCATTTTGGAATTAGAATTCATTGGGAAGAGGGTTTAAAATGTAGAACTATGTCCAAAAGTGTCATCTTTTATTTGTCTCCTTACTCAAAAGAAAACCCTTACCTAGGATCGTCTCATAAGTAAAAGATTCAAAGGCACGTCCATATGTTGTATGTGGGGAAAACATGAGGAAATTGTTGTGTTAGCACTAGGAGTTGCTCTTAGACTGCTAAAGAGAAAGCCTGATACCCATCAATAGATTCCATAATCTGGTAAAATTTTTGTAGAAGTTAAGCTCAAGTGCAACAAATATTCAGAGAATTATAGTTGAATATCAGCACAAAATCTCGACAAGGTATACACCAGTAAGAAAGGCTTGGATAACTTCATGTCATTGTTTTTGAAACATAAATGGAAAATGGAAGACTAAATAAACCTGTAATACATGCATCAGATCACAACAGGAAATTCTGACACACATATAGCAGAAATTATCATCAAAAGGAACCTCCTAAATAATGAGAAATAAATCTATGATAACACTTGCACCAGTAGATAACAACAAATCCTTTACTGCAACATTTGAACAAGTAATGGAGATGAATAATTCACCAATAATCCACATCAAAGAAAGATTGAATACGGAATATGGTAATAAGAAAGAGATTGTTCTTTGATTAACCAAGAGTCTTAAATCTGATATACACAATCATGGAGACTTTACACAGTTGGCTGCAAAAATATTATAAGTTCCCCTATCTAGAATCACTTGAACCATTCTCTTGATTCCTCTCACCCATTAAATATAAAACAACATTAAAAATATGCTTAGGAGGTCGAAACCCATCTCTTTGATTGGATTCTATCCTTGTAGATAGGCGGCAACAGTAAAGAGACAAAAATCCAACAAACTGCTAAATTTAGGAAGTTGTTGGAAGTCATTAATAAATTTGTTGCCAACTCACTACATGAGGTTTTAATAGATCTAAATATTAGGTGGATGTGTTCTTTAGCATCTAACTGATCTTTGAGAAGTCTTTTGAACCCTCTTTGACAGGTGGAAACCTCCAAACAATGTGAATATCCAATAATTGTCTGATTTGCAGCGCTAGTTTGCAGTGCACTGGTGTTTTAATTTTATCTTTCAAATTCCATAGTGGGTCAAGCTTATTTTTGGTCATTAGGCCAATGCCATAATTATTCTCCTCCACAAAAAAATTCAAAAAAACCCACATCACCATTTTGGATTTACGATAAAATATTTAGAAGAAGTTGCTACATGGAATGAGTTTGCAGCGCCTGACTGTGGCGTTGCGAACTTTCTTGTAGGTGGTGTTTTCAACATTTCTCCCAAACGACGAACTGGGTCATGCTGAATTTTGGTCAGAAAGCCAACAAGGCTATGCTGCTTCTCCACACCAATTTTGGGAAAAACCCAGTTCATATTTTTCTAGATATTATGAAAATGAGAGTGTGTTGCAAACTATTCCAATTTTAATTAGTTCGTAGCAACTTCAACAGGATGCACTGTGAACTTTCTGTACGTGTCATTTTTTTCCCTCTGATGACTGCAATTGATGCCAAAACATGCAAGAATATTCTGAACCTTTTCCAACATCTCCTACAACCTCTAAGCCAAGAGGAATGTCCTCCAAGAGCAACAATAACCACAATTATAAGCATCATAAGACAAAAATGTTTCTTAGGGTTTTGTTGGAAGTAAGGTTTCTACTAGAACAATATTTGCATAGTTTATGAAGTAACTTGAAGCTGGAATCGTGGATGAAATGATGATGACAAGGCTGAATGAAGTCTTGAATAGCCATATTTCAAAGCAATTGTGCAAAATAGGGAGTTTGCAACATTAGTTCAATTTGCAGTAGATGGGTTTGTAGCAGAGTTTTACATTAGAAGACATGGCAACAAAGCCCACTCATTGGTGCAAAAAAACCAGCTTCTCAGCACCTTAAAACTTCCACCATTGACCTGTTCAAGAAGTTTACAACGCCAATTTGCAACGCTTTTCACAAATGGTAATGAAAAGCCACAATGGTGAACCCTGGAAGATGTATGATGATACAATGGTACTGAAAGCTAAAAAACACCATTAGATACCCTTTAGAAATCATAATAATAACGGATTCGACACATGCCCTATTTGGAGTGCTGTGAACTTTCAGGAGAGTCTGCAATGCATTTGATTAATGAATTGACAAGACGCTTTAGGTGGTTGGATGAATGTCTAAGACCCTTTGGACACTTTTTTGGATGACAACATTCGATGGTGACCTTTAGATAGCTATATGTGACCTTCACTTTCCCTCTTGTGCAAATGATGACAACCACCCTTATAACACTAAGACTTGATAATTTATTTTGATCAGCTCTAGACCCAAGGTTAAAATCAAACACCTTGATTTATTAACATGAAAAATAATTCAAAAACCTTTAACGACTTAACCCGATGACTCAAACCTACAAGATTAAACAAATGACTCATATAACAAGGACTTATCACATGAATAACAAAAGCCAATGGTGTCCTTCAGTACATATCATGTGCTAACATTTTGAACATCTCTTCAATATCTATGAAGAGGTCAACAAACTTTGGAACAAAGGAGCTCTAATTTTCAAACAATATGTAAAAAATAGGGATAATATTGTCTACACCCTGGAGAATTGGCAATAAACCCCCTACATCGACCACATTCTCAACAAAGCTTGGTGTATTTTTCCTAGACATCTCCCATGGATAGTCTGGAAGGAACATAATCGTTGAATTTTCAAGAAATTGTATTGAAACAACGATAACATATGGTTTATAATCCAAGCCTCAATCAAGGAATCTATCAACTCTTCTCCTTTTCCAGTGGATGTAATCACACTACAAGACAGATAAAAAATCATCTTTCTAGACTAGAAGTTGAGACCCGACCCTCGAGCTTCTTCAAGGGTGTCTAGAAAGGTAATCCCCTCCCTTGAGAAATGGACAAGACCCCCACTAGGATTTGTAAAATTAAACTTCGATGGTGCATCCAGAGGCAACCCCGATCTAGTTGGCATTGGGGGTGTTTTCATAAATTCTAATGGTGCCTTTCTTTTTGTGTTCTCCATTCATCTAGGTAGAATCACCAATGATGTCGTTGAACTTGATGGGTTAATCAAGGATCTCTCTCTCACCATACACCTAGGTTTCCTTTTTCTTGGTGGTGGAAGGGGACTCATCCATCATCATTCAATCCCCCACCAGGATCCTTTATGGCTCCCTCCAAAATAAGGTGTCATTAAATTGGTGACTATCCTCCAAGTTATCTCATGTGGCTTCTTTTCTTAGGAATTTTCCCATTATCACTCCCTCCCACATTCATAGAAAGGCCAATAGCCTATCAGATCAAATTTTAAATATGGGGGTCGACTCTATAGATTAGGATCTTACATTTCCATGGGAATTTTTGAAGCAATATCATCTTCACTCAAATTTCCTTCGGTTAAATGAACTGGACAATAACCCTCTAAATCAGGTGATTGGACGTGGCATGAATGATTCTTCCATGTGGAGGGTGGAAACCTGATAAATGTCTCCCCAACCATCACTTCCTCCTCTGGTTGGTACTGGGATGGTACAATTGATGTTAGGGTCATGCATGAGATCTTGGGTGGCTACTTTGTGGCAATTGTTGAAGGTGGTGGAGGCAAGTAACATGGCCTTAATATTATGGTTCAATGATGGCTCAATCATTTATAGTTATGAGAGATTTTAAGGAATCCAAATTGTTGTTGGATTGGGAAATGATGGTTATAGGTGGATATGGTGGTCTTAGACATAGAAGCACCATCCTCTTGGCTATACATTCTCATATCACAAGGCCAGGACCTATGTCAAACTAAATCCCCTAGCTAGTAAGGGAAGTTTTCATCTTGGTCTTCTAGCTGGATTCTACCCTGATGTAATTGAGTCTTCTTTGGTGTCGATTCCATTTTTTTGTTGGGATCTCTAGCGTCCTCGTTTCTAGTGTTTGGTCTATTACACATAGTCAAGGGGTCACCTTCTAGTAGTCATATTTTTATCCTAAGTCTCTGGTACCAGGGGTCAGGGATGAGGTGGGTAATACAAGGTCTTTGTTTGTTTGTTTTTTTTGTTTATGTCCAAGAGTCCACAAGATATCTTCTCCCCTATGTGTGGCCAAGTGGCAATTTTATGAGGTTTTTAGAGGCAACATGTGTGTGTTTGTTCATGGATATATTTTTGTCGAGTTATTTTTCTCTCACATTTAGTTTCCTTTGCTAGATATGATAGATGATGTGGCTTGGGATAGTCTCGAATCAAGTTGACGAGGATCAAGGAGGAGGGAGGAATCTAAGTTGCTTCCCTCAATTTGGGCTAATTCTTGGCCTTGCTACATGGGGGTGGAAAGGATTTCTAAACATGCCGAGAAACTCTTTAAACTAGGTACCCCTACATACATTCAGCAAAAAGTGGTTGGTCTTGTAGGCCTGGCTCGATATAAGCATATTTAGACTTCGAAGCAACAAATCAAGGAAGAATTCCAAGGATGGGTTTTGGCTTCTCTAGGTCTAGGGACATGAATATTTTTAGAGCAATGGAGTTCTACTAGATCACCAAGACACTCATATCCCTATCAATGGAAAACAAGGAGGACCAACAGGCCAAAACCTTGGATCGACTATGGTAGCTGGAAGCCAAATCTACGATTCTATGCAAAGTTGTATTCATGCTTAGCTTCAAGGTTTCATAATGGGTGTTGGGAAAAGAAGAGGAAATCATGGAGATAATTTCTAACCTAGGATCGTGAGGAACCAAATTCAACCCTATCATCATAGAATATGAACTAGGGAAATAGGTGATGGTCAAAGCCAAGGAGAAAGAAACTTCTAGGCAACTAGGCCCATTTGAACCACCTCCATCATGATCATGTTGTCTCTTAGTCTTTACTCAAGTTCTAGTTGCTTGTTTTTATTTTTGTTTAATTTTACTTTGATGCATTTGAGGTCCTAAACCTTTATAGCTATGTCAAATGTATATGTACAAATTTAGACAAACTTGGGATGCTTTTGGAAAATGGTTTGAGGCCTGGTTTCCTCATGGGATACCTTAGACAACCATGAATGTAATGTTTATTGTGTGATAATAATATAGAAGTAGACTAACTTACAAAAAATGAGGTTGTTGAGCTAAAATAGGGGGTCATTAGGATTAATGAGACTATAGGGCATCAAAGCATACCATAATCAATGTACAATGAATCCAATAGAGCATTGTGTTGCATTACATTTATTCGTGTCAAGAAAATATGGGATTCCTTTCTAATGCATTATAAGTATTTTGATGAGACTGGGGTACTCCTATACATGCTTGGCTCCATGGAGAAACACTAACTTGAAGAAGAGGTTGGTGTATATCATTATTGTTGTGGGATAATATATCTATGGAGAGGCATGTGTTTTATGAAATTTCGATTTCGACTCCAGAGCTTTGGTCGCTTGTTGGAACAAGGAGATGTAAATTATCTTGTGGTTTTGTGTTGCATTAGTCTAGTAAGTTTAATCCATGGTGGCCTTTCTGGTTGTACTCTATTTTCATCTTTACATCTATGTTTTTCTATCATTAAGGAAATTTACCATATGGTGTCTGGGTCATGTTCAATTGGAGTGGTTTGTGTTATAGAAAATATTTTCTCATGAAAATTATGTTGTGATTGGAGGTGGTTTATCCTTATAGGAGTCCAAGTCTTTCTAACTTTCATGTTTTTAATATAATCTAGGAAATTCTAAAGGAATTTTTGTTGGTTGAAATTTATCTCGTTTGGACTCTTCTTCTTTGTTTATTATTGACCTTAGTCTAGAATGTTGGTTTTCTGTCTGGTATTAGGTCTAGTCTACGTTCTATTTAAATGGACCACAAGGATATAGAAGAAGTAAGAAAGGTGTTGAGGAACCATGAAGAGAAATTTAGTGCAATAGGTGCTCCCTCTTCTCAGTCACTACAAAGGTAGATGAGAATGAGCATCAAATTGTCTCTCAATTTCCTTCAATTATGGGCACATTAGTTCAACATAAACACCAAATATCCACTTTAGAGGCAGAATATCGCATGTTGAGGAATATGGTTCTAAATTTGAGCAAGGGAGCACAATTAGGAAATTCAAACCAAAGAATGTCAGTTAGTTCAATCCATGGGAGCTAAAGGAAGAAGAAATAGTGCACCAACTGGTTGAAAATATGGAAATTGGAAAGCAAGACTTGGTACAATCAAATGTTGGCCTCGATGAGGTTGCTATTCATCACGTGTTTCATTAAGTATTTTTTTTTTTTTAAGTTATTAATATTCTAGGAGTTTTTTTTATAGAACTTATAGTTGCATCAAGAACTGGGGTTTTTTTGTTGAAGACATTTATAAGTTTTTTTATTTGGCAAGCAAGAAACTATCATCTTTTGCTTAAAATTTCTAAACATGAATATATGTAATACCATTGTTAGCCTAGAAATAGTCTTTTATAATATAAATTCCCTAATTTTAATTTAAAAGAAAAACACAATATAATGATAAATAAACTAAAATAATAAATAGTGTATATTCATAATGTAAAAATAATTAAAAAATCAACCATAATAATTAAAAAGAATATAAAAATAAATCTATCATCATAATAATAATATGACAATAATATAAATTAACTTATATCTATTTTAATTCTAACCTTTTAAATGTCAATTTGCTTATTTTACTTCAAAGCAAGCAAGATTGTAACACTTTAGCCATATTCATTGAAATCACAATCTCATAACTTAAAATTTGTTGACCAAACTTTCTTCACTAATAAAATTTTATTACAAGATTGTAACACTTTGGCCATCTTCATTGTAATCACAATCTCATACTTTAAAATTTGTTGACAACACTTTTTTCACTAATAAAATTGATAGAGTGGAGTTATATATGGTGTTGATGAGAAAATAAATTCTTATGAATAGAAGGCTATAAAAAAAAAGGATTTGCAACAAAGGTAGAAAGCTACAAATTTTAAATAAAGGTAAAGGTAAAGTTTAAAAAGATGTAAAGGTTAAAATCTCGGATAAGTAGGGAATCCGTCTTTACGAATGGAAGTTATTTTTTTTTTTACGAATGGAGGTTATTTTTTTACTGGTAATTAGTTTAAAGATTTATACAAAGTTAATTATAAAATATATTAGCGTAAATTCATTTTAACTTTAGATTTATTATGAGTTGAGAGGGAACCTCTTGTTCGACAACACATGTATTCCAATAGAAGAAGAACACCTTCAGTAACCACTCACATAACCAGATCAAAGATCAACACACCGATGTTTTCACGTGGTAAAACCCCTACGGGGAAACATTCACGGCCCCAGTCAACGCGACCACTTGGAGCAGTTTATTAATGCAAAAGAAAAAGATTACAGAGAGATTTTACAAGAGAGTTTCTCACAATCGATCATCAACAAATGACCCTCCATGCTCTTTAAATAGAGATCATGGACCAATAGGGTGTTAAGCCATAGATCAATGGTCATTGAGATCGAGGAGAATATGAACTGTCAGATCACTCTATGTCGAGAACATATCGTGACCATCAGATTTCCTAACTACAAATGCATACTAATGCATACTAAAGGAACACACTTTTACCTAACGACACATTAGACCAAGTAGATCTTAACTAACTCCTAAGTGTCTAAATATCCTAACATACCCCCTTAATAACAACTTGGGATAGGATTGAAGGATTTAAAATAATGACACAATAGGAGAAGGAAGGAGGCATTAGAGCCTATCCCCCCTTAATGACAACTTCTTGAACTTGGAAAACTTCGCTTCTGTAAGAGACTTTGTGAAAATGTCTACAACTTGATATTCTATAGGGAAAAAGAGCACTTCAATAACTTAATAATGAATGAGCTTTATGATGAAGTGCATGTGTAGCACGATGTGCTTGTTGCACTAATTTTGAAATGGGTCTTTGGGGAGCTTGATGGCACTCTAATTGTCACACCAAAGGCTGGTCGAATGTTGCTACTAAAATCCAAACTTTGAAAGGATCTATCGAAGCCACAAGGCTTCCTGACTTGCATTTACCGT
>SNQJ01S0041345.1:116629-137915 GCA_010110895.2 Picea sitchensis | reverse complement strand
ATGAACCGTCAAATCACTCTATGTCAGGAACATATTGTGACCGTCAGATTTCCTAACTAGAAATGCATACTAATGAATACTAAAGAAACACACTTTTACCTAACGACACATTAGACCAAGTAGATATTAACTAACTCCTAAGTGTCTAAATATCCTAACACCTCTTTTCAAGTTTTTTTAATCTAAAAAATATTTTCACCTAGAATGACTTGATCTCTCTCTCTGAAACATGATAGATTCAGAGTTAATATGGATCTACGTTGGTTCTTACTATATATATATGTTACATGTCAACTTCATATTGAGCATAGAATGAATTACACATCTCCCTCATATGGAAGAGCACAACACTAAAATGTTTTAACCATAAGAAACCTTTTACTTTTAATTGTGTTATGGATATATCTATATAAAGTCGTTATTGAAATATTTTACTTAAGGTAGATATTGAAATATTTTATTATGACCGACATTGAAATATTTTTTTAAATATCACATGTCAACTCCATGTTAAGCACTAAAGGAATTACACATCTCCCTCATACAAGGATGTAGAAAACACCAATCCAATGAATAAGAATTCTTTTACTTTCAATATATATATATATATAAAGTTGATATAAAATGTTTTGTTTATGATCGACATTGGAATATTTTTTTATTAATAATTATTTTAAATGCCACATGTCAACTCCATGTTGAGAACAAACGAAATTACACATCTCCCTCATACTAGGTTGTAGAAAATGCCTCTTAGCTTACTAAGGAGTTGGCATTTTCTTAGCACTTTATTTTCACAAAGCATTAAAAACTATACAGGAATAACTTTTTCTTTTAACACTCAAAATTTTTTAATAGTAGAAGTTGTTAAAGGTAAGTTTGTCTTTGTTAAGGAACATTTTTCCAATTAGAAATAATAAGCACAAAGAGTGTAAATTATTTTATCATTTAATTTCATGTCATGTATTAATTCATTCATATTAAATGATAAAACTTAATTACAACTTAAGAAATTTGATCCCTTTTAGTGCTTCATAGATCTGAGTTTAAGATGGATCTAGGCTAGTTTAACTTTTCATTTAAATTTTTTGTCATGATGTAATGTAACCTATTGTTACATGACAACATCTCCCCCATACTAGATTTTAGAGCACCTCACTACTCTCAGTGCAATTATGATTCCAAACAATCCTCCCTCAAGGATCAAAATTATTGATAACATTATTGTTCACTTTTTCTTCTATGTGAAGAAGGTAAAAATACCACTTGTTTTGAAACTTAACCTAGTATGTTTAAACTTAAAGAATAATACCATATGGCTACATGATATGATCTACAAATTCAATGGATCGTGGCCATCACTTAAAAATATCCAAACATGGATATCAGATTCTTGGGGTTTCTTCCTAGTGGAGACCAACTTAATATATGCAAATGAAAAAGGATTTTGCATTCTTGAATTTGTTCATGAATTAGATAGAGTGAAAGTTGTTTGTACGGGGCTGTAGTTTATGGACAACTCTGACCTCTTTAAGAAGTCATGACTCATGGAACCCAAGTTTTAGCCTTCATCTTGGATCTTTAATAAAGGTCTTTGGATGGATAAGAGTGCCTAATATCCCTTTAGAATACTAGAGCAACGGTTCTCTTAAGGCCATCAACAACACTTTAAGTAAGTTTATCACCATGTCTCCATAAACTAGTAACCATTTTCCACACCTAGGCTTTAAAGTGTATTTATGTTAATTTAAATAAAGAACTTACCAATGAAGTTGTGTTGGAGACCATGGAAACAATTTGGACATAATTGTTGTATTATGACTGTATAATTTTCATCTACAAATAATGTTTTGAGCATAGGGATGTGTCAATGTCCTGCTTGGTGGAAAGGATCCTCAAAGATGGTTGACCATTGGCAGACATAAATTAACAACATTTAAAGAAAATGCAACAAGTAGTTTTGACAAATGCTCTTATCCCACCTATTAAGAAAGACATTGAAAACATTGATATAATCATGATTTGAGATGAAATGAGCCTTCCTTATATTTACTAGGATGATATATCCTTTTATAAGTGAAGGCATGAGATGGGCATGCATTGGATAATTTAAAATTGAAAAGGAATCACTTATGAAAACTCTAGTAGATGACACACAATTGTAGTGATGTTTAGATATCCAACAATCTTTACCTAGGTTGTATCTAGTTGGTTTGCAATCAAAGAAAATAAGAGAGGGGGAAAAGGAAATGGGGGGTATGATCCTTAGTTGGGGGATGTACGATTCAATGTTTATTCTCCAATTCTTGTAAACCAACCAAATTGGGGTGTGGTTTTTCATAGACAAGTCAATAGGTGGACATTTGTAGTGTATGGATTTCACACTTGGAGCATCCATACACTCAATTCTCAAAGACCAGTGCGAGGCTTCCCACCTTTTCAAGACAAATTACTTGTTTTGGTAATCTTTCCTTGGTTAGCCCATTTCCTGGGCCTAGGTCTGTGAATATATTTTCCCCATTTAATGTATATTTATTAGGCAAGGTCCCATTTGTATCTTTTCCTAGATAATTCTTTGGTATTATTTCTCTCTTTTAAGGTTCTTTGAATAGACATACTCTTCCTACCTTGGATCAACCTAGGCATGCATGCTTGATTTGGTCCACCTTGGTTAGTTAGAGATGTTTTTTTGGGTTCCCAACATTTTCATATACTTTGGGGCACAAACAAGAGTTGATAATGTTAAAGATGATTTACCCCCTTATTTATTTTTGTTTAGCATGTCATACATGGGTTGCATAGGCCCATCAATGTTTGTCTAGTCCCATAAATTAGCAAACTAGAGAGACATGTTCAAGCTAAAGCCCCATGAATTGGCTTAAGACCAACAAATAGCTTAATGAAACCCATGAATGAGTAGTTGGAGTACCTGGATGTTCCTCAATGACTATTTTTCATACCCTAAATATCCATGTGTTGTTGTTTGACCTATAAGTATCCCTATTTGGTTCAATGTTAGGTTCCAAAACTATTTCTCTCAAAAGCATTGGAACTCTCTCAAATTTTTGGGTCAAATCTCTCCACCTTTCTCTCAAACACTTGGGTTTCCTATCTATACTATCTTTGTAAATTATCTCATAGTATAAACTTACCATCTTTGATGTATTTATTTATTTGTCTTAGTTTCTTCCTATTTTTACCTTAGTTGATTTGGATCTAGGTTTTTCTCATTGCAAGATCTTAATTTACAGACACAAATGTGGAAATCTTAGGGTGGTATGGTTGGTTTATCACTAGTAGATCCAACATCTAGCATGTTATATTCCCCTCTTTAAATTCAATTCAAATTATCAAATACAAGTGACTAGGAAGAACAATTTAAGAGAAGAGCATGTAATGACACTTCAAAGTCCTCTTATTGGATCACTATTTTGATGATTTGGAAAAGAAATAGTTTACTTTCTCCAACTCCAAGAGATCTACACACACACAACCAAAACAATACCTCACTTGGATCTAGATTACAAATAATGTTTCTTCATAAGTAATAATAATTGATTACTTGCAATTGTTAAATTGAATTTAGTTAAGTGAATTGAATATATTTGACTTATAAGAGAATTAATAGCATGAATGTACTTCCAATAACATGTCAAAATACATAATATGGTGGGGGGAGGGATATTTAATATTAATGAAATAAATTACAAACCTTTATAGATGTCATGCGCTTGATGATAACATGTCAAAATACATAATATGGTGGGGTGATGGATATTTAATATTAATGAAATAAATTACAAACCTTTATAGATGTCATGCGCTTGATGATGACCACCTTACCTGATGAAGGATTTCCTCTTTTCTAACTTCCCTTTGGCCTGAATCCACATAAGACTGTAACTATCCTCCAAGGTGTGAGAAACATGAGTACTCATCCTAGAAACCCCAAAAAATATCAAGGAAAGGATTTTGGCAACATAAAATTACCCAAGATCCAACCCATTTTTCTCTCCCCCTCACCTCTTATTTATATAGGAGAAAGGTGGCATTAGAAGATAAGCATTTTGTTGGCAGGATTTGAGTAGAATCCATACAAGTGTATTCATCATTTATACCCCACTTTGAGATAATAAAAAAATCATGCAATTTTATATATTGTTTCCCAAAAATTAGGGTTGATTGTAACTTTTTAGCAATAAGCTCCAATCATCTTCTTAATTGTCGGTATAGATAAGGAAACTTGCAATTAGGAGGCCAAACATACGTTTTTTAGGGTGAAATTGGCTTTGCCAATAAGTTATTATGAGTCAAGGCTGGTTATGTTAAGGACTATGGAAATTGGTATAGATGAGAAGAAACCAATGTAAATGGCCAAATGTTGAAAACAATCTAGCTTGTGGCATCTAGATTGCTTCTCCCAACAACATGTCACCTACTGACATTTCTTCCCACATAATGAACATACCTCTAAGTACCAACAACTAGTAGTGCTACGTTTTTTCTTCCTACAATAGTGACAAATGAGGAATGTCCGATTTGATGTAGGCCTCTTGGTCTTCTTCTCCTTCTCACTCCTATTGATTGGCTTTCCACTTCTTCTAAGTGTTGGTGTAGGTTGAGTATTTTAAATTTCTTCATCATTTCCCTTATGAAATTATCCACAAGAAGGATGGAATGGTAGTGTGTTTCCACCTTCATTTGTTGCTACTCTTTCTTTTGATGAGCATGCCAATTCTGCCATGACCTTTGCCTTAAAAAATGTGGTATTTTTGGTCATGGACTTTTCCTTTTTTCCATCGAAACCTAGGCCTTCATGCTTGGCCCTAAATTCAACTACAATGGCCCATGGGGCTTAGGATTCCTTGCCTTCTCTTTCCTAGCCCTTTTCCATTGTAGCCCATTTACCTTAGTATCTTGGAACCAATTCCTTTGGTATATTTTTGTTAGCACTAGAAGTCACACCTAGACTGTTGTAGGTGTAATCCTAGTACCCATTAGAATATAAATGGATTGAATGGTTTGAGTAGGTGGATAAACAAGATTGGGAAAGAAATGGAGAGGGCAAAAAATTTTCTGCAGAGGCATTCCATTGGGCATGGAGTCATAACATCCTATAGATCAAAGGAAATCAAACAGTATACCAGACAAAGGGGATATATAATGATGAATAAAAGCATAGTGAATATGACGAAAGGAAGAACATCCATTATATAGAGATCATTTCTGCAAACAGGTTAAAGATTGCTTAAACGGTAAAAAATGATTTAATGGGCAAGCCACAGTAGATCCTCTGTTGTTCATGAATCCATCAATCAATGGCATATATGATCCGCAAAACCTGCAATATATTCAAGCAAGAAGATAACAAAGAAATGGAAAAAACATAGAAGACAATCTGATAACATCTCTCATGAATCTTTAATGGCATAAAATGTCATTACAAACATGCCCTCAGGCTTACAAATGAGCAACTAAAATTGCTCCTCCAACTCACTCCTCTCTTGGCTCATGAATCCAACCTTTTCCTTCTCAAAATCCACTTTCATATATAGTGAATGGTCTCTATATACCCTAAGGGGGTCGAAACCAAGGAGATATATAGGATCCTCTTCCATTTAGGAGTCTTGTTACAAAAGATTCCATTAAAAACCTAACAAAATCCTATTTTGGGGATCTTGCCTATTGTGATAAATGCCTTTTGAAAAAAGTCATTCTGCTTGATTTGGAGATGGAACACATGTCCCTCATGTCCAACTACTCCTAGGAGACCATTCAAACCTTCCTTGACAGCTGGAAACCCTCCCATAGCTCAAATTTGTCAGACTGTTAGAGTTCGCAGCGCTTGTGACAACATGAGATACAGACTTTCCTGTAGGTGATGTTTTTAGCTTTTCTCCAAAAATACGAAGTGGGTCAGGCTGATTTTTTGTCAGCAAATAAAAAACACCATGTTTGTCCTCCAAACCAAATTGTAGAGGAACCCAGATGGGCATTCAAAAGTTACAAGCAAAAAAATCCTTTGTTGTGTGCTAATTGCTTACAAACTATCATAAATTACCGGTTCGCAACACCGGCACTGCGAATTTTCTTGTAGCATCCTGTTCCACTTTTCCAATGTTTTAACACCTCCCAAAATTGTCTCAAGTGTCCCAAACTATTGTAAACTTTATAATTTTAATAATCTTGATTAAAGGAAAGCACCCAATCAGATAATCATGGTTTGCAAAACATAACAATCACCCAAAATGTGTAAAATGTATGAAACAAGAACTTGACCAAAATTGATGCTTGGTTATGGAGGTTCAACATATTCATTTTTTAATCTAGAGCTTCTCCTGGTAGAAACCTTGTGAGTCTTCCTATGTTGTTGATTGTCCATAACTGTTGCTGAAGGATGTATTTTCTGTGAGTTTTAATGGAAGCCATATGTGTGAAAAGAGGGAAAACTGGAGATTAGGGTATTGATGACAGAACTATTTTCAATAGGCTGGCATTAAACAAAGTTTTATGGACTTTATCCTATACACAAGAGGTATAAGAAGAGACACTCTTTCAATCAGAAACAGTAAGGAATGGAAAATGGGAGTTGTAATAAAATGGAAATGCAAGCAAATTATCATCTTAAACATGGTTTACTCATCAATACAAATGTTAGTTAATTAGCATGAGAATGCATTCAATCTTTAAACTTGGTTCAATAGTTGATCAACCACCTATTTCAAGTTTAAGAGGGGTGCATATTTACTCTTTAAAAGTTCAGATTTTTTTATAAGATGCAGAAGATGGATTTTCAACAATGTTAGAATAGAGGGTTCGCATCGCACTAGTCTTGTAGCACATAGTTCGCAGTGCTAGAACAGAGGGTTTGCAACGCACTAGTCTTGTAGCACATAGTTCGCAGCGCCAAAACAGAGGGTTCACAGTGCTAGGGAAAATCCGTGGAGAAAAAGAATTTTGAGTAATGGGAAGGATATACGAGGTATTAGAGGTGATGCGTTTTAATGAGCAAGGTTCAGAGCATCATGGAGGCGAATTTGAAAAATGTGAATAAAAGAATGGGACAGTTCGCAGTGCCAATATGAAAACCAACCAAAATCCCTTTCTCAACCCTCAAACATGATGAAAACTCTCATGGAGTATTAGGTGGATCTAGTCTTGATGATGATGTCTTTGTATTTGAACAAGGATGTATGCAAGCTATCAAACCTCCAACCCTACTCTTCAGTCAGTCCACAACGCCAGTTCGCAACACCTATCTACCAGCTCACAACGTCTGATTCAAACATGAATTTCATACTTCGAGGAGACTATTAGGAGATTCAATGACATGATCCCTGAAAATTGGTTAAAGATGGTCCTGAAAACAACGAAATCTCTTCTGTCATGGTTCTTTAATTTTCAATGATGACACATGAAAGCATGATGTACTTAGAGTACACTGCGAACTATCCTAGTGAGTTGGAAACACATACACCCGACTCTGACTTGACACTTAAACGGGTAAATGATGACAAAGAGAATCTTGTGTACAACATGGAGGTGTGATATGTCAAGGTAATGATGTAAAGATCAAAGGTGTGACTCAGAAACAAAATCAAAGTGGTTATTTTTTACCCCTATAATTCTATGTGCTAACATCTGGTTCCACAGGGGATGGCATGCTACATGTGAGTTGCCAATAACATGTAGTTCCAATGCCTTATCTATTCCATCTCTGCAATTTGTACTCTTTCTATGCTTTGAGAGTACCTTTGATCATTTATTGAAAACTGAAAAACACTCACTGCAAACCAAATCCTTGCATAGTAAGCTTATTTATATACATTCCTACACTAATCTATCCAACTAAGCTTCTTTGATTAATTGAAGTCATACTTCCAATGCAACCAGGTGAGTATCGAACTGATGAAAATAACTCCTTCCATGCAACTGTTAGAAAGAAATTTCAAGTGATATGACGCTTGTAGCAAGAGGTTAGTAAGCAATGGATACTTACAACTATGATTTGAAATCATACCAACAATTGAATCATTAGAAACCTTTGAAAAATATAACTCTATGTAAAAATCCACAGGATCATGAAACTTATGAAAAGACATTTCTAATGGGTTAAGAAAACCATCTTGATCCTCTGTCAAGGATAATTCATCAATAAAATGATGGTCCTCATATACTTCACAGCTACTCATATGTTGTTTGATGTTTTTTGCAAGTGTAGGTACATAAATGATAGACATTTCCTCGTTGATCCTTGGAGTTTTCTGCTCATCAATAGGTGATAAATAGAATTACAACTGCTACTGCGATTCTTCCTTATATCCTTCCTTGTATTCACATGTCTCAGATTCAAAACTGTCACATGCTGATATATCAATCTGCTCATTATCATTTGAATAATCAAAGGAAACAATTTGATTTTCATGACAACTTAAAACAATAGATACATTTGATACAATGTCAAAAGTATCTACATCATGGCTATCACTTTGAATATCATCATCCTCTTAATCATTATGAATAGTGTCTTCTACTACAGCATACTCTTTATGACTATTTGATCCTTTACTCAACAAATTGAATTCATAACAATATTCTTGATAAAGGAAATCAACTACAAATTTCTCTTTGCAAAACAAACGAAATGAAGCATGAAAATGTCTTAGTGAAGTAATGCAAGTAATCAGGAGTGATCTACACCAATCACGAGCTGCCCCATCTAAAGAGTATGTAAACAATTTGATGAGGACATCTTCATGTATAAATTTCAACTTAAGTACACACTCGTGAAAATCTAGCAAAAACTTAGTTGGCATTTCCCAATTTTCCCCTCTAAACCTAGGAAGGAAGCCTTGCCATTCACTTCTATGAGGCACGGGATTTGGAAAACCAAATATATTTGAGAAATCACAAAATGAATACCTCTAAGCAAGAATCTTGTCCATTTCAAACCAGTGGAGTCGCCCATAGATTCATTTATGATGAAGTTGGAGTCGTCAAGTAGAAGATTGCAGTCAAGCTTGTGTCCTGCTCCTATCTACCATAAAGAGATGGATCTGATCATTGTCATTCTTCCAGGGAAGATTTCTTCACTTCTGTCCCCGACAACGACGCCAAAAATGTTAGCACTATAAGTCACACCTAGACCGTTGTAGGTGTAATCCTAGTACCCATCAGAATATAAATGGATTGAATGGTTTAATTAGGTGGATCAACAATATTATGAAATAAAGGGAGAGGGCGACAAACTGTCTGCAGAGGCATTCCTTTGGGCATGGAGTCATAACATCCTACATATCAAAGTCAATCAAATAGTGTACTAGACAAAGGGGATATATAATGATGAATAAAAGCATAGTGAATATGACAAAAGGAAGAACATCCATTGTACATAGATCCTTTCTAGAAACAGGTTAAATATTGCTTAGACAGTAAACAATGATTTAATGGGCAAGCTACAACATATCATCTCTTATTCATGAATCCATCAATCAATGGCATCTATGATCCTCAAAACCTGCAATATATTCAAGAAAGAAGATAATAAAGAAATGGAAAAAACATAGAAGACAATATGATAACATCTCTCATGAATCTTTAATGGCAGAAAATGTCATTACAAACAGGCCCTCAGGCTTACAAATGAGCAACTAAAACTGCTCCTCCAACTTTATCCTCTCTTGGCTCATGAATCCAACCTTTTCCTTCTCAAATCCACTTTCATATATAATGAATGATCTCTATATACCCTAAGGGGGTCAAAACCAAGGAGCTACATAGGATCTTCCTCCATTTATGAGTCTTGTTACAAAAGATTCCAACAAAAACCTAACAAAATCCTAATTTTTGGGATCTTGCCTATTGTGATAAATGCCTTTTGAAAGATGTCATTTTGCTTGATCTAGAGATGGAACACATGTCCCTCATGTCGAAATACTCCTAGGAGACCATTCAAACCTTCCCTAACAACTGGAAGCCCTCCCATAGCTCGAATTTGTCAGACTGTTAGAGTTCACAGTGCCTGTGACAACATGCACTGTGAACTTTCATATAGGTGATGTTTTTAGTTTTTCTCCAAAAATATGAAGTGGGTTAGGCTGAATTTTTTTCATCAAGTAAAAACCACCATTTTTGTCCTCCACAAAAAATTTCAGAGGAACCCAGATGGGCATTCAAAATTTACAAGAAAAACAATCCTCTGTTGTGTGTTAATTGCTTACAAATTGTTATAAATTACCAGTTTGCAGCGCCGGCGCTGCAAACTTTCCTATAGCATCATGTTTCACTTTGCCAATGTTTTAACACCTCCGACCAAAACTGTCTCAAGTGTCCCAAACTATTGTAAACTTTATAATCTTAATAATCTTGATTAAAGGAAAGAACCCAATCACATAATCATGGTTTGCAAAACATAGCAATCACCCAAAATGTGTAAAATGTATGAAACATGAACTTGACCAAAATTGATGCTTGGTTATGGAGGTTCAACATATTCATTTTTTAATCTAGAGCTTCTCCTAGTAGCAATCTTGTGAGTGTTCCTATGTTGTTGATTTTCCATAATTGTTGTTGAAGGATGTATTTTCTGTGAGTTTTAATGGCAACCATATGCGTGAAAAGAGGGAAAACATGAGATTAGGGTATCGATGACAGAATTGTTTTCCATAGGCTGGAATTAAAAAGAGTTTTATGGAATTTATCCTATACATGGGAGGTATAAGAGGAGACACTCTTTCAATCATAAACAATAAGGAAAGGGAAATGGGAGTTGTAATAAAAGGGAAATGCAAGTGAATTATCAACTTAAACAGGGTTTACTCATCAATACAAATATTAGTTAATCAACATGAGAATGCATTCAATCTTTAAACTTGGTTCAATAGTTGATCAACCACATGTTTCAAGTTTAAGAGAGGTGTAGATTTAGTCGTTAAAAGTTGAGATTTTTTTAAAAGATGCAGAAGATGGATTTTCAACAACGCTGGAATAGAGGGTTCGCATTGCACTATTTTTATAGCACATAGTTCACAACGCCATAACAAAGGTTTCACAGTGCTGGGGAAAATCAGTGGATAAAATGAATTCTGAGTAATGGGAATGATAGAAGAGGTCTTGGAGGTTGATGAGGTTTAATGAGCAAGGTTAAGAGAATCATGGAAGCGAATTTGAAGACTGTGAATAAAAGAATGGGACAGTTCGCAGCACTAATATGAAAACTAGACAAAACCCCTTTCTCAACCCTCAAACATGATGAAAAATCTCATGGAGTATCAAGTGGATCTAGGCTTGATGTTGATGTCTTTATATTTGAACAAGGATGTATGCAAGCTATAAAACCTCCAACCCTCCTCTTCAGCCAGTCCGCAGCGCCAGTTCGCAACGCTTGTCTACCAGTTCCCAACGCATGTCTACTAGTTCACAGTGCCTTATTCAAACATGAATTGCATACTTTGAGGAGACTGTTAGGAGATCCAATGACATGATCCTTGAATATTGGTTAAATATGGTGCTGAAAACAATGAAATATCCTATGTCATGGTTCTTTAATTTGCAATGATGACACATGAAAGCATGATGTACTTAAAGTACGTTGTGAACTCTCCTAGTGAGTTGGCAATGCATACACCCGAATTTGACTTGACACTTAGACAAATAAATGATGAAAAATAGAATCTTGTGTTCAACATGGAGGTGTGATATGCCAAGGTAATGATGTAAGGATCAAAGGAGTAACTCAGAAACAAAACCAAAGTGGTTCTTTTTAACCCCTACAATTCTATGTGCTAACAACTTTCAAATTCACCAAAAGGTTCTTGAGAAATGTCTAAAGAAGGTGAGCTTACTAGATTTTTCTCAGTCATGGAGCTAAATTCGACAATGGAAATAGAAGGTGGATCTTCTTCCTAGTTCTCTTGGATAGCTTCATGTATCTTTACCAATGCTTCTTCCTTCTCTACCAATTCTTGTTGTAGTTGAGTCATCATCTAAATGATCCTATCCTCTTTCCAACTATCTAACTGAATAACCTTCTCTCCCAATTGTACAAGTTAAACTATGCTCTTGTCCCAATATAGTATAACCACAATGAGGGAGTCTCAACATTCATCAAATTGGTTTTTTTGCAATGGCAATAGTCTTATCAAGGTCTCAAGGTTTTTCTACATCTTTTCCATCCTCTGGACATACATCTAGACCTTCTCCTTCAAGTGCACATTCTCTTCTTGAAGTCGAGCATTGATGATTTGTAGGTCTCCAAACCTTTATTTTTTTTCTTTACCCAAACCATGTCTACTTTCTCTTCAAAGATATTGTAATTGTGTCACAATCAAGGATTCAACTACTCTGATACCTTATGATTCATAAATGGGGGAATTATATCCCACTCACTTCACTGCCACAAATCCTCTATGGAATTTACTTATAGTCTATTTTATCCATGTTATATAGAGATATTTGTCTTCAATGATGGCTACAAGTCCTCTATTCATGGAATAGCTCTAAGTGTAACTGCATAGCAACAACTATTCAGGATTATTTATCAATATTATTTGTCTTCAATGAAACCTGTAGCAAACAATCTACCTTTGAATCTATTTGTGCAAAATTCTATGTAGGATGTCTTATGAGGCTTCTATGCTCAATGAAAATCCAAGTGCAACTTCTCCTTCAATATTCTATGTTCACTATTATTCAATAGGTATGTAAGGATGGTTTTGTTGTTATCTTTGCAATGCCAAAGTAAACACCAACACCTCAACAATTATGAATATGTTCATGTACAATTACAAACACCTATTCCTTGCCTTTGATATCATAGTAGCTATACTGATTCTACAACAATATACATTTGGAGGTTCATATGTAATCAATATGGGTATGTGATGAAGTATAGTGCCTGAATAAACACAACAATGGTAGTAACCAAACGATCAAATGCTTGACATGAGATCACATCTCTTGAATGCACGTGGATAGATATGCTAAGCACATGATCAGGTGGATGGTGTTTGCAACACTCAACCTCCATTGGAATGTTAACTCCATAAGCTACAACAAGTTATTGGGCGCAATTCCTCCAAACTGTTATTTAAGTAATATGCCAATCAACAAATTGAGTGGATCTCTCCAATTCCAATAAAGAGTAGAATGGATTTAACAACATATTGCTCAAGTACATATAAGTCACATTAATCAAGGCATGAGTAGCAATGTTGTTTTCATGAAATTATTTTACAACACTTTGATCGAGCATCACTATAACCCATTACCTTTCCCAATTAACTCTCTACTAAATAAATTTTGACAGGAGTTGGGTTACAAAAATAATTGTCTGTAAGAACAACAATATCACCATGAATCTGACCATAAGACAATCACATTAGAGCTATTACAATAATAGTCTATGAATGGTGAATGCAACATTGAGAGGCATAGAAAGAGAATGGACATTCCTTAGATCTTGCAATATTCCCATTCCCAACAATGCCCATATATGAAAAATCTAGCACAACATCTAATAGATGTATGGGAGGCTCTAATGATTAATAAGAGATGAAACAATGTAGTAGATTTCCTAACAATTTGATAACGAGATAAATCAATAAATAACCTAATGATTTAATAATGGAGAGGTTACATTAGCAAAGATAAATGCTAAATGGTGAATGTAAGGTGAGGATTAAAGCATATTCTACCAATTCAATAACCCAAGTGTTGTCCATGAGCATTCATCCAATCAACAGTCAAAGGGGAGGAGACTACCACATATAACATCAAATATAACATAATTATCCAACCCATATGGCCTACGTGTGGTCTCACACTCTAGGAAATTACTACATGAACGTTGTGGGAGGGGCATATGACCTCACCCCTCCATCTATTTCTCTCTAAAAGCTTGCTAAGGATGCCCATGGTTTGAACAATGACCAACTTCATGTTCTTCAGGGATATAATTAGTAATTTAACTAAATAATCACATCAACAATATCATGACAACCATTGATCTCAAAATATAGGAAGGAATGGATAGAGATGATCGAAGATTTGTTAGCATTAACTGATTTCTAATGGAAAATGGTTTTCTAAATAGAGCTAACAAAAATACACTTTATTACTCTTCATTGTCACCATTAACACACTTAGAGTAGTACATTAAACAAGAATAAAATTAGCAAGATCTCACACACATAATTTACTCAACAATCACAAAAACAAATTACATGGTGACACCATATTTACCTTGTAAACCCAAATGGAAAAACCATCTTCGAATGGTTGCTCAGTTCTATATTTTAACAATCTCTGGTTACAATGTAGCTCATTTCTCTTTGTGTGTACTTCCCTCTTTGGCCAAAATACCCTTTGATAGTCTAGTTACAATGAGATATAGGAGAACTAGGGGATAATGGGAAGGCCAAGAGACCGACCTTTTAATTCCCATTCCTCTCTCTCTTTTCCTCTCTTATTTTTTTTTTCTAATTTTTTTATTTCTTTTTTTCTTCTCTTTGTCTTATTTCTTTTTTTTACACTTGCATTGTCTTTTATAGTTTATATAATGTTCATTAAGTACCGAATTACATTTGCAAGTAACCATTCATTTGTTCATATCCATTTCATATCAAACAAACTCCATTCCATGTGAAAACGGATCCAAAGAGCTCTAAAAACCACATAAAATATGACTAGCTTTCATATTTGAAAGTCTCTACAACTTTAGAATGTCCAAGCACTTTTCCTAGCACACAACCTTTAGTTTCTTCACATATGTCAACAAGGTCATCAATGGTAGTGGATTTTATTCAAGCTCTTTTAGACACAATTTTTGGAGATGATTATGACATGAATGAGGTGACACTACAAGGAAAAGACCTTTTAGCGAAGGTTTCTAGTGTAACAAAATTGGAAACAATTGTCAAAAAAACCTCCGCTACAACATATGTTTTTGATAGCGGATGTTTTTGCGGATACTATAACGAAAGTTGATTATAACTAAAAAAAATATGGGCGTCCAGATGTGTTAGCAGATGTTTACAAATCGGTGTGTTTGTATAAGGCACAAGCACCGGTGCGTACATACACCTACAACACTGATGTTTTACACTTAACGTCAAGCACCGGGGGAGTAAAATATTCAAGCAGTGAGGCAGTAAATTATTTAAGAACCGGGGCATTTGTCTTATAAGCACTGGGACAGTTAATAGTTAAGCACTGAGGCATTTGTCTTATAAGCACCTGAGCAGTAAAATATTTAAGCACCAGGGCATTTGTCTTATAAGCACCGAGGATTTAACAATTAAACGCACTTGGGGAATTAAAAATAATTAAGCATGAGGGATTTCTACATAGAATGCACTGGTGCATTATTAATAAGAAGGCATTGATGTTGTATAAAATAATATGTGCCGGTGTGTTATAGGGAAAACACCCTGGTGCATTAAAAATCAAAAGCATCGGTGCTTTGCAGTAACAAACAAGCCCCTGTCCTTATAAATAACACAATAGCGTTGGTGTGTATCAATAACACATATGCACCGGTGCTTCATATAATATTAACACACCGATGGCCAAATTTTTAATATAATTTTGTGATATTAAATTAATATTGAAACCAGTCCTAATTGATTACATAAAAGCACCGGTGCGAAATTCATATGAAATGCACCAGTGAGTTTTAATATTAAACGTGTCAATGAGATTAATAATTAAAATACACCGAGAAACATCGACATGTGATAGTGCAATTATTGTTATTTTTCAATTCCATTATTTATAAAAAAAAAATTACATATATCTTATATTTTGATTAGTGAATTTGGATATGATGTTTGGATTAATCTGTTATATCATCATATTTTGCATCTCTTCATTCTAATATTTAGTCATCCAATATTTAATCAGCGATGTAACATTTCATAGCAACATTGGACAATGCAATTGATCTAGGTGGATATTGGTGGCCACCCACCTATTCCAATTGGCTCCTCTTAACAATTTTTAGTTCAATACGTTTTTCTGTACTTCTTTGTAATTGTGGGTTCTACACTTCTGGGGCTGTCTAAATCCCTACACATCTTCCAGGTCGAGATTGGTGGCCACCCACCTAATCCTACTGGCTTATTTTGGAATTTTTCATGTTAGTGCATCTTTATGTACTTCTAGGGTTGTTTTGGGGCCCTAAACAGTGTTTTTTTGGCTTACCACAGTCAAATTGGAGACGAAGTCAGATTTTAATGGTGTAATGTGTAATTCTCAAAAATACCTTTCCAATGGGCTATCACACGCCTAAAATAGAGGACGTAACAAAAGTTACGACCCCGGGAAGTTGAGGTACCAACTTACCCATTGGGGCCCACATAACTTTTGGCGTTTCATCTCCTAGGGTTAGGTTTTTGGATGTCTAGGATTTTGGCATTCATGAGTAATGTTAAAAAGGCCTATGGAGCCTCATTGTAATGATTATGCTTAGACGGATGCACGTAGCAGCCACATCTCTTCTCAGATATAGCTACCACCGTTCGAGCAATTTGTTTCAGTTCTGAGGTTTTACAATTTCAGCCTATTTTATTTATTCAATAGAATTTATTGTTGATTGGATATATGTTGTTGTTCTTCGTGTCTATGTGTTACGGTATTCAATCTGTTATTCATTTCATTTCGCTCATAAATCTGGATCAGTGGTATCAAATCAATATGCTCTTCATTTGTTTTTCTTTGTGCATGTCCCTGACAAGATCTGGGTACAAGAAGTTGGGACTCGAACCAGTCGAGCCTTTGCAAGATCATTCGCATTGAACCTGGCCACAACTCATGGGAGACGAGAAGAAAGATGATGGAGCAGGAGATCCTTTTAAAATGTTTCTCGAGGAATCCCTTGCACAACAAAGGAATGAGATGATGGACAACTTTGCATAGATCCTTCGGCGAATTCCCACAGGAGACGCATCTTCATCAAGCAGCCACACAACCCCTTTCAAGGTACAAGTAAATTTTGATATTCCATTATTCGAAGGACTGATAGATGCGGATGTTGTAGATAAATGGTTGAATCTTCTCGAAGGGTATTTTTTGGTCCACAATTTTTTTGATAGGGAAAATATTACTTTTGTACTCCTGAAGGTCATCCCCCATGTTAAGCACTGGTGGGATACATACTCTGAGCAAATGGCCACAGAGGAATCTACAATATTTACGATCACCCCCACCTGGGATTCCTTCAGGGATTCCATTAAAGAATAGTACTACCCTGTTGGAAGCTATTAGGACCAGTACACAAGATGGACCACGTTGCGTCAAGAAATGGACCAGACAGTACCATATTTCACCAATATTTTCCATACTTTGTGCACCAGATTGGGTATCAAAGACACTGAACGACATCTAGTGCTCAAATAATGTGGTTTTCTACATAGATACATCAAATAAAAATGGATTTTCTGGACTTCGCATCATTAGGTGCAACTTATATATATAATGTCAAGATCGAGAAAAAATTTAAGCAGAAGAGGTGAGAGTTTGGATCTATAAATTCCTCACAACCAAAGCAGGGAAAAGATGGCCCCAACCCACCAAAAAAGGGACAAAGAAAATATGGTCGCTCTAAGGATAACCAATCCAAGCCACAACCCAAGAAGGGTAATGAGAAGTCAAATAAGGACACGAGAAAGTGGTGTGAGTACCATAAAATCCCTTGGTACAACACCGAAGAATGTAGCTCCAAGCAGTCACTGGTGTTCGAGCTTAAATATTTGGAGTCAGAGGCATATTCTGACTCCGAATCAAATCCAGAAAGTGGGAAGCGGATCATCGATGTCGAACCCAGTGCCATTGTCACTACCACCAAAGTCCATCCAAATAAACCAGAAGAACCGGAGGAAGGGGAACGCCTCTTTCACTCATAGATGTGGGTAAAAGGGACTTTGTTGCATTTCATTGTCGATAGTGATAGTTAAAAGAACTTGATTTTAGCAGAGGTCATCAAGCAATTGGACCTGCCCATAACACCACACCCACAACCCTATACCATTGGTTGGCTTCGCTAAGGATGAGATATCTATGTCAGCCAATAGTGCCATCTGTCCTACAAAATCAAGCCCTTCAAAGACGAGGTATTATGTGATATTTCTCCCCTTGAAGTTTGTGATTTTATTTGAGTCCAACCTTATTTGTGGAAGCGACATGTTGTGTATGAGTCTAGATCCCTCAGTGTTATTATTACTTTGGGTAGACAATTGTATAGGATACCAAAGGTAGTGTCGCCTACCGCTATTTCTTTAATATCTACCAAGAAATGAAACAAGGTCATTTCACAGACACAAAAGTTTGTCTTCTTTGTGATATGTTCTCACAGTAAACATATGGTCGTCGCCACATCCGTGACCTCTACACAGAGTTTCTCTTTACAGAAGAAGAAAGAGGATGGGATTGTGGAAGAGTAGAGATACATATTCTCCTCACCCATCAGGATACCAACGCACTTCCAATTCAAGCATCCAATTAATCTAACCCCCGTTGAACCGCTTCCTAATGGACCTGTCTATCGTCGCTCGTTGATGGAAAATGATGAAATCAAGTGCCAGATCTAAGAGTTGTTTCAAAAGGGGAACATCTGACCCAACTCCTCCCCTCACGGAAGCCCGATTGTACTGGTGCAGAAGAAAGATGGGACATGACGGATCTGCATTAATTACAGAGCATTAAACAAAAACACAGTCAGGAACCGGTACCCAATTCCTTGAATTGATGACCTTATTGACCAACTCAAGGGGGAAAAGTTCTTCGACAAGATTGACCTAAATTATGGCTACCACCAGGTTCCCATCGAACTAACTGATGTATGGAAGACAACTTTCGAATCTAAAGTTGGTCTCTTCAAATGGTTGGTCATGCCCTTTGGCTTAACAAATGCACCAACAACTTTCATGAGATTGATGGATGATGTATTGAGACCCTTCACCAACTCTTTTGTGGTGGTATATTTGGATGACATCCTCATCTTCAACAGAACTTGGGAGGAGCAAATGCAACATATTCAATAGGTTTTGGGCACTTTGCGGCAACACAAGCTATATGCCAACTTGGAAAAATGCTCCTTTGGCATGAACAAGGTCCAATACTTGGGCTACATTGTTGATGGGCATGGGGTACATGCCAATCTAGCTAAGATCCAATTCATATGTGATTGGCCAACCCCGACCACACTAACAGAGGTTCGGAGCCTCTTGGGAATTTCCAACTTCTACTGAAGGTTCATATTGGGATTCTCCCATATTGCATGGGTCCTCAGCCAAGTAACCAAGTGTGGTGGCAATGAAATTTTTGCATTGGGGCAGGCACAACAACAAGCATTTGATAATATGAGGCATCACTTGTGCTCGGCTCCTGTACTCTCCTTACCTGATCTTCAACAACCGTTTGAGATTGAGACTGATGTCTTCAACTATGTTGTAGGAGTAGTTCTCACTCAGCATAGTCATCCAATAGCATACCATAGTGAGACACTCTTAGATACTGTCCAAAAATACCCCACCTATGACAAAGAAATGCATTCCATTGTGAAAGCCTACCGTCAATGGAAACATTACATTCTGGGAAAGGAGAAAATCATCCACACTGATCACAAGCCTCTGCAATTCATACAAACACAGGGGAAGTTGTAGAACCACTGCCATCAAAAGTGGTCCACATACCTACAATAGTTCCATCTCAACATCAAGTATAAAACAAGGAGCACAAATCATGTCATTGACTGGATTCATCACCCTCCCGTTGCTACACTCACCACAATGCTCCATTCTTGTGGGCATGAGGCATCTGAGTGGCCCCAACTTTATCAGTGTGACCTTGACTCGCCACCACCTATCAACTCTTGGGTACAAGAGTGAATGTCACCAATTTTCACATCCAGGATGGACTGTTATGACATCTGGGCCACCTCTGTGTTTCCACAAGCAAGCATGCAAAGATGATTTGGGAGGCTCACTACAATCGAATGGTAGGACATTTTGGCTTGGAGAAAATTGTGGTCGTTCTACAAAAACATTTTTATTGACCAAAACTTCAACAAGACGTCAGCAAGTATATCGGAGCTTGCATTGCATGTGTTATTCCCAAGCCAACCATCAAGAAGCAAGGATTATACACCCCTCTTCCTACTCTTGAGAGGTTTTGGGAATCCATCTCGATGGATTGCATGTCTGGCCTTCTGTCCACCAAGAACGACAATGATTGTGTATTTGTGGTGGTTGATCGGTTTTCGAAAATGGCCATTATCACAACCTGCAAGAAGAACATCACAATGACAAATACTTCCAAGCTCTTCTTCGAACGGGTGTGGGTCCATTTTGGGATACCACAGACCATCACCTCATATCGAGACAACATGTTCTTCAACACAATTTGGTCGAGTCTTTGGTAATTGTTAGACACCAAGCTCACTAAATCCACTACTTTCCACCCCCAAAATGATGGCTAGACAGAGGTCGTCAATCAGATGATTGTGCACATCCTGCGCATGTACAACTCTAAGCATCCGCATACATGGGATGTGAGTCTTCCCTATGGTCATAACAACTATAATAATGGTCTCCATAGCTCCACCGACCATAACCCATTTCAGGTGGGGTTGGGATTCCAACCCTTGGGTCCCATTGATGTTGCACTACCTCTTGCAACCACACAAGAATAATCTTCCCATGTTCAGTCTAAGGCTGAGAAAGCCTCCAGATTCATTGAGCATATTCAACACATCCGCCAATAGGTCCATGAGATTTTGCATAAATCCAATGCTAAGTACAAGCAACGCCATGATCAACACCCGATACCGCACTAGTTTCAGGTGGTAGAGAAGGTCTATTTATATTTGTAGAAAGAGCGCCTTACAGAGCCCCATCAAAATATCTGCCCACTTCTCTATGGGCTTTACACTATCACTAAGGTTGTGGGTAGCAATGATTTTGAGCTCAACACTCCACCCTTCCTTAGCCTGCACCCAGTGTTCAATGTGGACCTCCTTCAGTCATATTTTCCACCATTATTGGACACCTGAGAACTCACAGAACAGTTTACACCAACAGAGCTCAAACCTGACTGCATGGAACATGCATCCACTGATCAGATAGTGGACACATAAGTCAAGGGCACTCACCAGCAGGGGAGGCAACTTTATCGAATTATCAAGGCAGGGAAACTTCTACACCAAGGAAAGTGGCTCACCTGGGGCCAAATTTAGCAAAATTTTCCTCACTTGATGGGGGAACTCAATGCAATGGAGACCATTTCTTCCTAA